>RJWT010000002.1:61026-196953 GCA_004365215.1 Cuniculus paca
ATATATATATATATATATATATATATATATATATATATATTCTTGATATAGATATAACATATATATGCTTATATATACATATATATGCTTTATATATACATATGTATAATCTTTATATACATAACAAATACATATTTTTTAAATACATTAAAAGATAGGTGGGCTGGTGATGTAGCTCATTTTGAGAGCACTTGCTAAGCATATGTGAATCGTTTTTTCAAAAAAACTAAAAGGAAATCTAAGTTATATACAAAAAAAGAAAATTAAAAAAGAAGGAGATATGGTTTGAAAAGTCTCTTGTCATTAGATTTCTGATGACAGAGGTTAATATATTTTTTTAAAAAATATTTTCTTAAAATACAATTTCAATTTTAAGTGTACAATTTTGTCAGTTTCATATCATAATACAAGTTTGTTTTTGCTATAATTTTATGCTTGTATATCCGTCAATATTTCTCCTTTCACTCTGTAGTCAGGCTCTTTCCTCAAACTGAGAATCCTGCAAACCACTGATGTGCCCTTTTTCATTACACTTTTACCTTTCATAGAATTCATATAAATGGAATAAATTCTATTTTTTGTGTTCATTTTATCTCACGTGGTTCATATTTAGATTCACATGTATTTCTGTGTGTACACAGGTCTGTTCAAATTCTGATTAAAATGCAGTTTCTTTCTAGGACATGCCAAAATGGCTTATTCAGTCCCATTTGGATTACTTGCAATTTTTATTTTATGTTGTGCTGCTAATGACACCTGCTATTGACACCTGCTACTGCCCATCTGCTGTATTCTTATTTACAGTATGTGAGAGCTTAAATTATTCAATATTTTTGTCAATATATTGTATAATTAATTATTTGAAATTTAGCCCCTCTAGTGGTTTTGTAGTACTATTTCCTTGTTGTAATATGTATTTTCTTAATGTTTAATATATTTTTCAAATGTTTCAGGTAGGCATTAGTCACAAATACACAGACACATATATACAAATAATCATTGATGAATTACATTTCTCTTTCTATATGAAGTGTTTTTATTTGCGATAATTTCTATTATATTTGATGTACAAATATTTTCTTTCAGTCTGTAGACTGTTTTTTCATCTTACTGCCAGTGTATTTTAATGACCAAAAGTTCTAATTTTAATGAAGTCTAAGTTATACTTTTATATATTACTATTTGAACTTTTATGTGCTGTGTAAAAAATTCTTTGCCAAATGCTACTTGGGTTTTTTCCCAGTATTTCTTCAAAGGAATTTATAATTTTAGCCCTTACTTGGGATTCTCTGATCCATTTAAGATTATTTTCTATGGTGGGAAAATGTGGAGATTTATAAATACTCAGTTTTAAAAGAAAAATATTTATTTCCAAAAAATTTCTTTAGTATGTTAGAAAAAATAAACTGATGGACTACTTTTAAACTATTTTGTTTATTTAGGGATATGTCTAATTCAATTCCATTCTCACATTTTCTTGAGTTTGAATATTTGCATTGTTTTAAAATTATAAAGTGTAGGTGGTTTAATTTTTTTCTTTATTGAAATATTTTCAGCAAAAATTAAAACATTATTTTTCTATGTAAATTATACAATGACTTATATCATTCAAAATTCTGGGATTATAGGTAAGTATGGTGAATTTAGAGAAAATATGGATTTCGTTGATGTTTCAAAAATGTTCAGTCATTTCACACATGTACACAGTCTACATTTCCATTTATTCAGTTTTTGTTTGCTATATCATAGCAATATTTTGTAATTTTCATTGCACAGTTGTTACACATATTTTGTTAAATATATTACTAAATAATTTAACTTTGTCACTGAAGTACTTTTATAAACAAATGCATGCTTTAAGTATATTTCCTGTATTTGTTAACAAATAAAAAAATACAGTAATTGTGTATTTATCTTGTTTCCCGCTGAAGCTCAAGCTCACATGTACAGAGTACTTGTGACTTCTGTAGAATCGTCTGCTTAAATGATTGTGCGGTCTGTGAGTGAAACATTTTTTACCCACTTTCTTTTATTTTCTTGTGAGATAGCTTTTCATTCATTTTGTTTTGTGTCATTGTCCTAACCGGTCTCAAGGGATCTCCCGCCTCAGCCTATGGAGTTGCTGAGGCTATAGATTCACGCTATCGTGTCTGCCAGTCATGACTCTCTTATCTACATTTCCGTTTGTCATATTTTGCATTTTATTATATTTTACTGGATATGAACTCCACTGCAATTTCTGCATAAATAATGAAAGCAGATACCTTTGCTTTTTCTTCAATCTATAGGAAATCACTCAGCTTTTATTATTAGATGTAATATTGTCTTTATTTTTTTTTCTTTCATTAGTCCCCTTTATCAGGACATTTCCCATTTTTCTCAATACTCCAATAACTTCAATTTTACTGTTCAATGTCGAATTCAAATAAAGATATAAGACCACTTGGCCTCTATGGGGAAATCACAAAATCATATCCTGCAGCTCATATGTGCATACATATTTTAGAAAACCGGAACAGTGCTCAAATCTGTTTTTATCTCTAGATATTTTATGTAGTGCTAACTACCGCCTGCTCTTGGGGTACTGATAACTATGGATGACTGAAAGGAACAGGATCTACAAGTTGCTCTAGTTTTCTCTTTGTGTCTATGTCGATTTTGAGAGCCTCGTGGTCAGTACCAAAGTGTTCATATGAAAAGAGCAGCTCTACGGTGCGGTTAAAACCTTGCTCCTTCGGTCATAGCTACTGCCGCAGCGAGCGCCGAGGTTCCACGGCGGCCAACACATCACTTTTTCAGGGAGATTCAGAGCGAGCACGGGACAAGCCGTCAGAAGAGCTTTGCCTTGGGTTTGCTTTGAAAATCACTGCACTTTATGCATTGGAAATTCACTACAATTCCGTGTTCATCAGGTATCAGAAATACTTCGTGAGACTAGGACAGGAAGAAACTGGAGCGTGCATAATGTGCAACTCTACATGCTCACAAAAACTTAAAAAAATAAAATGATTGAGAATTTCAAGATACTTACATCAAAGGCATTAAAAGAAGCATGAGGATTCTGTAAATCCTGGTTTCTGTGAAACTGAAGCAGTCACAGGTGCCTGAAGATACTCGTGGCACGTGTGAAGCAAGCCGATGTAATATTAAAAGAGAATACCAAACATTTAAATATGGCGTCTGTGTTCTTATGCATGAAATGATGTCTAGATCTTATGTTAGTCATATTTATTCAATAATATGTTTATCAGCCATGCATTTGATATTCACCTGTATTCACATGATCACTAAGGAATTCATCTTTTATAGACTCGGTTTTTGCAGTTAGTTTTATTATTTTTTTACGAATTTTCATGTCATTTTTAGAACTGCTGACATTTTTCAATCAGCGAATTAGTGTCACTTTATGGTCTTTGATTTTAGCTTCACAGTCTTTTTGAATATACCTATCATCGTTTTTTACATCCATATTTCTAACAACAGTGTCACCAGTTCCAATTTCACTTTTACTTTGAATTTGAGTGACACAGAGAATGAATGACTTTCAGCTTACACCTTTAGGAGACAATGTTATAAAAGAAATAAGGAAAATACTGGAGTGGTGGCCTCACGGGACTGACATATGATGAAACTGCATAGAGGTATGTACTCATGTACTTACAAAAAAAATGTACACAAAACTTGAAAAATCTAAACAATGTTAAAATCTTAGCTGTGATATTGTAAAAAGCATGCAAGATATTACCACTGGAGAAAGTTGTTTAAAAAGAATATGGGGTCTCCCTGTATTTTTTCCTATGCTGGCATTTCAATATAGGAAATTCTACATGCTACACAAGTACTCCACCAGTACCCAATCCACTCTGTGTTATGTCATACTACTTTGTATGAATCAACTACAAATCTTTAAGAAAAAATTTTTACTAGAAATTCTTGGTCTAAATGTGAAAGCAGTCTTATGATGCTCTTGAGCAATATATAGTATTTACAGTGAAAATATCTTAGAAAAGATTTGGATTCATATTTATTTTCCAGCTAAAATTGTAAATGTTACTGTAGATATCTTTACTCAGATGTGTTTTGTCCTTCATCAAGAGTTTCTGTAAGAATGAGAGTACATGAGAATCTCTTTACCATTTACAAAGCATAGAACGTTACTTTTAATGAAGTATAATTTCTACTATCTTTAGCATGTTCAATGAAAATATATAATTTTAATTTCTTCCTCTCTTCTTACCACACCTTCAAAGTATAAAAAACTAACCTTGGGTTATAATTTTACTTTTACACTAAATATATTGTTTTTTCTTCTTAAGAGTTATTATTGATGTTAGCATTCCATTTGTAGATTGAATCTTTATATTTTAATAGTTATATCAACTTATTCGAAATTACAAAAAAGATACAAACTTATTTTGATTCCATAATGATTAGAAATCAAGCACCTGAGACTCTGTAGCCCTAACTAGAAATTAATCATATGTTTAGTATACAAAGATAGAGCATTAGCCTTTGATGAATCTTGCCATAATGACAGGTGAATCAGGGTTTTAAAATTTGCCAAAGAAAATAAGAAAATCAAATACATTTGCTGCATTTCATTTTATGTTCTTTTTTTTCTTTTGAGATAGTGTCTTATTTTGTATTGCAGACTAGATTTGAACTCACTATATAGCCCAGACCAGCCTTTAACTCAGCAACCCTCCTGCCTCAGCCTCCTGAGTGATTGGATTATAGGGATGCACTATCACACCTGGCTAAATTTCTCTTTTTGAAGAAAAGTTCTAAAGCATGTCTAGCTTTTTTAGGAATGTACAATTTTCTTTTCAGTATTCCTAAAACTATTGTTTAGTATGAATTGTTCATATTATTTGATAGTGGTTGCAATGCGGAAGTCAGCCAAAACACAGAGTGACAAAAGGGAGATAATTAGTTAGAGAACTAAAACATAAAATGTCCTTGTAAAAAGAGACAAATATTACTGGATGTTTGCCACAAATAAAGAGGCAACATAGTAAGTCCAAGAGAAGAAGGCTATGGTATATTGCTTTATAATTTAAATACAAGCACCATAAAGAGAGAATACTGTAATGCTTGGTAATGAAAATTAGGAATTCAGGGGAAGTCAGTTTTAGAAACTTCGAAATAGTCTTTCCATATTGGCCCACATTTTATAAAAACAAACTTCTTATGTCAATTATATGTCAGGGAGCAGAGATTTAACTACTTGCAAAAGTTATAATCCAAAGATACTATCTGCCCATTTTTCAGTGTTTCCATAATTAGGGCAGATGGTCATTTCTAGGTGAGCTGTGCTCCGGATACACAGTGAGCCTGGCATGTTAATAACTTCAAGTTGATAAGTAGCTCCTATTAATCGTCATAGCATAAGGACACGCTCTTCTTTTACAATAGTAAGAAATTTAGAAGGAACTTCTCACAGATGGAAGAAATGGTTAACATTGTAGCAGACGGTAGATTTTCTAAGGACTGGGCAATGGTACCTCTGGCCTCACAAGGGGACCTCTTTGAAAATGTGGGTTTGGCAATCTTCTATCCGTAACAGAAATGTCTCTTGAATCTGTGGAGACTTCTGACTGCTTTGACTAATAGATCTTGGTGATATTGAGATAGGGTGACTATCAAATCAGATACATAATAGATGATACAACATTTTTGTGTTCTGCAACATGTTAAACTGGAGTACGGAGCCACCTTGTAAGAATTATGACTCCCGAAAGTCAATATTGCTATGATGAAGGCAAATAATCCTAAGATTGTAAGGGTGATATTGTTTCTATAAAATTCCAGTCTATGATACCATCTTATTGAGGTTTTGATTTTCATGTTCTTTTTCTTGGGGGATGGCATTTCGGATTGAACCAAAGTCCTTTACCATGAGATACAGCCCCAGATCATTATTTCCTTATTTTGAAATTTAAAACAGAATTTCCTTAAGCCGCTAATTGCCCAGGTTAGGCTCAAACTGAAGATCTTTCTGCCTCGGTCTCTCAGAGTGCTGGAATTACAGTCATAAATCATCACCTCTGGCTTATTTTTTATGATTTTAGTGCTAAATGATGTTGAATATTTTTACAGTATGATTTAATGTCATTCATTTAAATATTTTTGCCCTTTTTAAAGTTATTAATTACCAAGAGGGCTTTTGTTTGTTTTATTTTGCTTTGCTTTTATATTCTGGATACAGCTGCATTATCAGGTATGTGATTTGCTAATGACTTTTCCAGTCTTAACCTGCATGCATTTTTTTTACTCTATTAACAGTATCTTTCAAAGAAAAGACATTCTCAGTTTTTGATGAAATGTAATGTGTTAATTCTCTTAATTTTCATAGATTGTTCTTTGGTATTGGAATTCATGTAAAACCACTGATTTTTTCCTTCATTTTCTTCCAGTTTTATAGTTATGGTTACAATCCATTATGAGTAAGTTTTTGTTTATTGTGGCAGATATAGTCAAGTATTTATTGTTTTGCATATGTACATACAGTTGTTATGCTTCCATTTTTAAAACGTATACTTTATTGAATTCCCTTTGCAACTTCATTGAAAATCAAGGAACATATGCAAGTAGATACATTTCTGGATTCAATATTCTGATCCATAATGTGTTATGTCTAAGTTGGTGGCAGTAAAACACTATCTTGATTGCTATAGCTGTATAACTTCTGTAAGTAGAGCAATTTCCATTTATTTTTCAAAACTTAGTTACATTACAGACATTACAGACATTTTATTTCTAAGTGAATTTTGAGTGCAATTTTTAATTTCTAAAAGCAAGAAGGCTGGTGTTTTGATTGTGCTTGAATTACATATACTATATACATGGAGGAAAAAGCTAGTGTCTTAAAACATGGAGTTTTCCAACCCAAAAGCAAAACACGCAGTCCTGCCATCACTCTGCAGTATGAGCAATTGATTCCAAAATCTTCATCCCGTTATACAAAATTCATGTATAGCTTAGCTTCTTGTCTATCTATTGATACATTATTATGTATTATATGTAATTATCTATCTATACGTATAAAATCTATCTCTTTATTTGCTCTTATCTGTATATCATATCTCTCTCTGTCACTGTCTCTCTCCATAATATATATATATATATATATATATATATATATATAACCATATATATTCAACATATAGATCTATATGCAACTAGATAAATTCATGGATGAAGAAACATGGATGTGGAGAATTTCCTGTATGTTCCATTTACCTAGGCTCTTACTTTTCTAGGTAATATTTAGTATTGTTCAAGTAACAGTTTATAAAAATAATTTGACAGATTGATGCCTAAATGTTTTATATCTTTATATTACTGTTTTGTCATTTTAAACAATTTCAGTTTTTCAGTTTTGTTGCTAGCATTTAAAAGGGTCAATTATTTTATGTGACTATTTTCATTTTGGCTCATGACTCTTTTATATTAACATGTATTATTCTGATATATTAACAGGGTACAGTGTGATAATTCCTGAATCTCTTTATATACTGTCCTTTTAGTTCTCTCAGTTACTCTCTCTTATTTTTATTTATAACCTTGTTACAGTGATAATGATGATGATGATGATGATTTTTCCTTTTGAGACAGTTCATGATGCAGTTCAGGCTGACTTTGAACTCACTTTGTAGCCCAGGCAGGCCTCAAATTCACAGTAATCCTCCTGCCTCAATCTCCCGAGTGCTGAGATTACAGGCATGCACCATTATGCCTGGCTTAATGTCTCTAATGTCTAAGAGATTTGTTTCAAATTTCATTGAAGATTTCTACTTCCAAAATCATGACACACTAAAAGGCAGTAGTTTTATTTCCTTCACAGGGCTGGGGATGTAGTTGTGGCACAGCACCTGCCTGGCAAGCACAAGGTTGTAAATTCAATCTCTGGTACCAAAAAATAAATAAATAAATAAATAAAGGTTCATTTCTTTCACAATCTGTTGATCATTTTAAAGAATAATTTAAATTTACAGAAGAAATTGAAGGAATAGAGTCCTGAACCTGCAAATAATATAGTCTATCATCAATATTTTATATTTTTATATTATAGTTGTAGCAATTAATGAACCCATAATGTTACTTTATTATCACCTAATGTAAATACTTTTTAACAGTTCACATGGTTATAATCTTGTATCCCTTTTCTGTTCCATGATACTAGATGACCATGTGTTATGATAAAGCTTAATTTATTAACTAGAATGGTTTGAGAAACACCGAAGTGATTAAGCACTTAGTACTGTTGCAGGCAGAGTTTACAAAGGAATGGATTTAATACAGGAGACATAAATTAAAGGATGATTTTATAATATTCACCCAAAGAGAAAAATGCAAAAAGGTGAGGGAAATCTGTCCACGCACCAGAGACCCAAAGAATCCAGCTGAGGGCCTGGACCCCATGGCAGTATCCTGCGTGAGTCCTAGATCCCATGGCAACGTCTTCCACGAATCCGACAGGAGGCCTAGAGCCCATGACGATGTCTCACGCAAGTCTCTATAAAGGATCTGCACTGGGAAGGCCCAAAGGTCTGGGGTGAAAGCTAGAAATTCCATGCCAACAGGATGAAGGATCTGTGTCAGCAGGCTGAGGGATCAGCACTGGAACCAGGGAATGATGCTTAAAGTAAGAACCAGAGCTCCCCGCAAAAGAACCATAGTCACCCTCAGCAACGGCGAGGACTTGAGCTCCTCTGACAATGAGAACAGTGGAGTTCCTATCAGGAGAGTCACTGTGACAAGCTTCTCCCCGAGAGTCAACAGCACACCATCTTCCCCTCAGTTCTTTTTATGTTGCTGGCAACAATCCTCAGGCGGGCCTTCCGCACCCAGCATCATGCTGATTCAGTTAAGCTGGGTGTTACAAGTTGACCATTAGTTAATCTACCACAGGTGTTTCTCAGAGGGTCCTGTTGGCTTGAATCATCTGGCACTACGTGTGGTCTTTTGTCCCTTCCTCTCAGTCACTATTCCCCTGCTCTGCTGCCTGGTCAACATGAACTAAGCATCTTCGATTTACCCATCATATTACTTCTGCCTTGGACCCAGCTGACTATGGACTAAATATCCTGAAACTGTGAGTCAATTAAAGGTTTCAGTATCAGGTACTATGTCACTGTGTTGGGAAATCTGACTAATACAGAGCACTGGTACCAAGTGGTGTTGGTACTGAGACTGAAACTGAACATGTGGTTCAGAAACATTTGGACCTGACTTGAGAGAGATAGAGATGTGTGGAAAAGTTTGGCAAGTTTAGCTGGAGAAAGCCTGAAAGTGCCTAAGCAGAGCCTGAATGGAGATTGTAGTTGGAACTCAGAAGACTAGAATACTGACTGGAATATGAAGAGTAAAGGCTAGACTCAGGAGGTTTCCGTTGGAAATATAGGTATCATCTGCAGTTGAGCTACAAGACACGCCCTCTGACAAAAACTTTACATTGTGCCTATTTCCTTAGACTTTGAGCTAGGTTGAATTTAACAACTATAAAATAATTGATCTGATGACGGAAATTTCAAGGTCACCTAACACAGGCTGCTGTGTGTGTATGGAAGGCTCTTTTTAGTCAGAGCTATAGTCTTAAGGGCAAAAAAGAAAAAGCAGAGTAGAAAAAAAATTTTAAATTTTAAATTTGTCCCAAAATGAATAACATAAAATTGGGCCAAAAGTAGGTATGATGTCTGATGGGATTAATACTATTAGAAAGAAATCAAGTACCGCTTTAACAGGGACCAGAAGTAAGATACTTTAAAAAAAAAAAAGAGAGAGAGAGAGAAAGAGAAGAAAGAAAAAAATCTCCTTATTACTCCTCTTAAAACATTTTCCCTATCCTTATGATCATTATTCCAGAAAAGATATTTTTCTTGCATTTGAACATCAGAATTTTGAATTCAAATATGTTTTCAATGTTCCTTAAATTCCAGGAAATATAGACGATTTTAAAACTATCTGATTTCATAACTAAACAATTACCCCATTTCAGAGTTAAAATAGGCTTAACTTAAATATTACCATTTTATTTTTTAGCATAAATGTTATTCAATTATGTTAGAAGTCAAGCCTAAGAGTGTTTTGCTGCACATCAATATTAGGTCTAAATTTTTGTATTTATGTGTTTAATCGCAGTTATCAGTTTGAATTGATATTTTCTCAATAGCATTGACATGAATGACTTTATACATTTTACAAACTACTAGAAATATTTAAAAATATATGAGTTAAATTATGTTGAAATAACACAGAAGTACATAGCTTGAAAAAGACTTTTTCCATTTACAAATAAGAGTGAATGTGCTTGTATACTATTTCTTGTTGATTTTTCTCTTTCCATTCACCTTTCATACACATACACATTCACACACATCTATATGCCTACATACATGTTATTAAACAAATCAAATACACTACTAAAGCTTGTATTTTGAATCAAACTTCATCACTAAAATCCTTTCTGAATATCATAGATATATAATGTATTATTTTATATAGAAAATGATATATTAGATCTATTAAAAGAAGCAAAACTCTCATTCTGAGAAATAATTAAGTTGCCTTTATCTTTTTCATGAGAAAAAATGTTTTTAAGGTTCTATGTTGATTTCCTTGACTGTTTCTACAAGCTAAATTCATAGAATATAATTGTTAGTTCAAAGTCTATACACACTTTAAATACAGTGAAATATGAAGCAGTGAAGATCACTTCATTAAAAATGTTTGATTCTTCCACATGTAGTGTGCTTTCTACTTTGGAATGATACGTCAAATCTGGCTGTTAATTTTCCCTACCTAAGAATACAAAAGAAAAATATTTATTGCAGAACATTAAATGAAATCCTTACTGTTTTGATGTTTCATTTGTGGACATACAGTTAAGAAAAACCAGTTCCCTTGTTCCTAGTTGCTAAACTGTGCTGCAGTATCTCCAAAGCAGTGTTAAAATCATTTTTCAAACTCATTACATAGGAAATGAGCAATTAACAATAACATCATCTTCTTATGTCTGTGTGAGAGGGCAGAGTTTGCAGCCCATACTGCAAGATCAGTGAAGAATTTAGCATGTGATCCCTGAAAAAGGCCGGAATGTCTTTCCGGTACGATATTTGAAACTTTCCAACTGACAAATTTCAAATGCAAAAGGCTCTGTGGTGCTGATTCAGTATAACTAAGACAGAGTTGAATTGGTATCTCACCTTTCAGTTTCATCACAAGGATTATTGAAGTTTTCCAAATGCTCATGTAAATATTGTGAGCCCACTTGTGGTTAAAATTTCAATGTACCTAGTCACAAAGGCTTGTTTAGAGGAGCAAGGTTACTGTGCAGAAAAGTCTCTATGGAATAAACTTTGTGAAATAGGAGCAATGATAAAGAAAAACAGAAATGCATGTATTTTCCACCAAATAAATAAAAATTTATCTCTAGTGAGTGCTTCCGAAGTACCTTACAAGCAACTATTTTAAGAAAGTTTTTTTTTATTCTCTAATGAGCAGCCCAGTGGAGGAAAATAATGTGTTTAACAATATTTTCTATCAGATCAAACAGTGTATCCATGAAATAAATATGTTTTTCCATAAACCATTTTTTAAAAAAAATTTTTAGCTGGTCATCTTTGAAAAAAAAAATTGACTTATCCAAACATCAAATTCTGACAATTATTTCAAACTTTAGATCTAGTTATCTTTGCATTTAATGTGTCTGCCTAGGATCAAGTTCTTTTTAAAATGAAATTAGAAGTGCTTTCCTTCATTTTCCTTCTATTTCCTCTTACTTTAATGCCATTCACTAGATTTAAAATTCAATACTGTAAAATAAAGGCTGTTTTGTCTCAGACTAACTTTTAACTCCAGATATTTGAGTATCTTAGCCAAACAGAGGGTTATTCATGGAACTGGTGGTGTCAGCTGCAATCTACTACCTCTTTTGTGTAGTTCCTTCACCGGCAGTGAATCGTGGATCAAGTTCACTTCCAGTGTGTGGCATCATCATCATCACCACCAGACATAGCTTCCATATAGAGCACAAGTCATTCATCCCATTTCTATTTTTATTTTTAAAGCAAAGAACAAAGAACTTACATTCAAGATAATGGACGACTGTCTTACAAAAAAATAATCATGTAAATGAATCCTATTGATGTCTACAATCTTCAACCCAAACCAGTCCTACAATCAATCTGGTGATGCCATTCTGTCTCCCAGTAATGTAGTACATTCATGGCATTGAAAGAATAGGGCATGATTGTCTCATTCCAAATTCTCCAACTCTGCATGTGCTAGTCAGCATTCTATTCTTGTGGCAAAATAAATGAGAAAAACAACTGAAAAGAGGAGGGACTTATATTGATTCGGTTTCAGAAGTTTCAGTCAGAAGTTAGCGCTGAGGATTTAGGATCTCTGGAAACAGATCCTGTTGGCAGGATACACAAGATGGAGCAAACTGGCCCTCCTCCACGTGGCCAGGAAGTAAAGAAAGAGACAAGGGGCCGAGGATCCCAAGTCTCCTTCAGGCTACCTCAGCTTACCAGTAACTACCAGACTTCTCCGTTCTACACCCCATCCTGAACTTTCAACAGCTTCCAATAGCACCGCAGGTTAGTCCAAGTCTTTAAAACACGAGACCTTGGATGATACTTCAAACCTAAACTGTGGCACTGAGTCAAGAAAAATACCATTTTAAAACCATAAATCCAGAGCACATACTTTTTTTCTCTTTTCTGTTAATTTCCTAGTTACAATTTACTGACTCCAAGGATGATTAGCCTATGCTCAAATACTTGAAAATCCTTTATATATGCTAAAGTGCCATTGACCTTTACTAAAGCCCTTCTGAAACAACTTGCCATGTCGAATGTCTTCTAATAATCTTTTGGAAAATTTCACAATTTCAGATCCAAATAGTATCTTGAATACTATAATTTATTAGTAAGTTTTTAAAGATTGAATGAATTACATTGTATCTTAAAGCATAGTTAAAAGCGCAGAAAATATGTTCCCTTATCTTGGAGAACCATTATTTTTCCAATGCTTTTAAAATTGTAATTGTACATCTCAACAATTACAGGCAGTTACTATGTGGGAAACAAAAGACTTTGATTATACAATTTGCAACACTATAATATTGAATTAAATTTAATATTATAAATATATGGGAAGGGTAACCTACGTACAGGCACCAAAATTTTAAAAGTTAAAGCATACTATCAACTTTGCCTTTTCATTTAAAAAATAATAAATTTGTAGATTACAAAGGAAAATATCTACACTGACATGTTAATATTAATTTGTATTTAGAAATATACATTAAAAATATACAAACAATCATTACATTAAAACTCAAAAAATGCTTATTTCTTTTCTAAGGCCCACTCGTTCTTTACTAAATTAAATACATTTCATTAGTATATCAAATCTATGCATCTCATGAAATAGATTGACTTATTTCTAATCTCATTTTCTAAACACTTGGATTCTAACATTGAGAACAACAAATTATGTCTCTGGCAATACTGTCAAATCCATAGACTAAACTCAAAAGAGTTTATGGGTCAGAAGATGCCTTGGGCACATATGTTACATACCTACAATTCTATTATTGACTCAGTTATAGGCTATATACTTTGTGGCATGAAAACTAGGCACTTCATCTTGTTTTGCTCTCATGCCCTCAGTTGAGGACCAAAAAATGATTTTATCTGATTGCCATAGAGAGAATACTTTTGTATCATGCTGCTCACTCTAATCACCTATAGAAAAAAAACTTGAGTAGCAATACATGATTTTCTGCTTCCAAGCTGGGCTATCCAAATGTTCCTTCTATGAAGCTATATTCAGAGCATGGTGGGGAAGTGATAGAAACCTTATTATGAAAAGAACTAATGTCAATATGACAGAGGTTAAACCATTCTCTGGCAAAAATATGCCTGGACATAAAGAAGAATGATGACAGAAGTGACAGGTAAGAATGTTATTGAAGCCAACTATATTGACGTCAGTGATCAGGAAAATCAAAACTGGCCAGAACTTGATCTAGCTCCAGGAAGAATAGTCAGTGTTAAACAGAAACAAATGTCTCAGAACTGCATGCTTGATGCAATCCTTTAACTCCATTAAAAAAATTAAAAATTGAGTATGTATAACTTGATTTTGATTGAAAGCCATGTAGTACAAACTGACACTGGTCTATACTATTTTTGTGAAGCTGATAAGTAAACGTTTAATGAAAATTTAAGTAAGAAATTTTAAAAAACAGTTGAAAAAATGAGTACTTATTCAAAGATTTCAATATTTATTTTTCTTTCATATACCAGTTTGCCATTCTATCACCAAAGACAGTCAGCACAAGTAATGTGGCTTATTTACTACACTCCTGAAACATGCCTTCCATTCTTTCAGATTCCATTAACCTACAGAGATCTAACAAGATCTACAAGTAGCTGAAAATTTGTGACTAAAACCGGGGAAGGCTTACCTATTGCTTTATTGTGAAGGATATATGCTACCACTGGGAAACAAAAGTGTCATAGGGAAGAAGACTATTGAAACTTCAAAAAATCATTAGATGGCATGAGATTTATGTCAGTAAAGGAAGAAGTTGAACAGAACATTTCAGTGGAGGTAGTATAGAAGCATACATTATGGTAGGTTGAGAGTGCAAGAAAGATTAATTTTAAATCCAGATTCCAGTTATATGAACACCAAGTTCTCTGTGTCACATTATCAGGCTGTAAACTGTTCTCTAGAAATAAATGAAAACAGCGATAACTGAATCTTCCTTCCCAGCCTTTGTTGATGCATATCACTTTAAAGAAAATCCACAGTACTGTTCTTTGATCAGATATTGATGTGTTAACAACATGACAAAAGCATGAAGGAGACAAAATTTTAAGGAGCACTAGAAGAAAAGCATGGCAACAAAGTTTACAGTGGGAAAAATTCTACATCAATTTGTTATCACAGTATATAATGATAACTTTTGTTAGGAATAAAGCAAATGGATAGAAAAATTATGAGTATGTTGCAAAGGAAATAAGTGATCCTTCACATAGTTAATAAGTACTATAATGATCCACTTAGTCAAATATTTTATTATTTTTCATGTCTTTTCAATGTCTCCTCTCTTTCTCCTTCTGTCTTCCCCATTCTTTTCCCTACCCCTCTGTTTTTCTACACACACACAAACAATTTTAGGACCGTTTGAGAAGTTGACTATACAATGGACCTCCATCCTGAGTATATCATATGTTTTCCTAATAATGGAAAAAGTAACAGTGAAATTACTTATATTAATATTGTATCAATATTTTATATTAATAATGATAATAACATATCAATTTATTGCCCATCACTCAATTTTGTCACTGGATCCAATAATGTTTGCTACAGTTTGCTGCTCCATTTTTTGATCTACTTAGTGTAGTACATGGAAACAAAAGGTGATTTGGAACTTGGTGTGAAACTAGTTGAGTGCAGGAAGAACTTACTTTGCTAAACCATAAAAATTTCTAATAGTCTCAATTTTTATGTTAAAATATTTGGGTTGTGTATACATTGTAGCAGCATGAAAACCAAACTTCAATTAAGTGATTGTCATCAAACTCAACTCTACTGTGTTTTCCACAAAATATCCATATAGAATAACAAGAATCAAAAAAGAAAAACCTATGATATATATTTATCTCTAAGGAAAAAGAATTTATGTCTTGTACTGTTCCAAACACTGTGCTTATTCTTTTACTGTGTTCATGACTATTTGTATGGAATATGTTCGTATTAATTATTAATGCATTTCTTTAGCAAATATTCAAATTGTGTTTGCTGTATGTTGGCCACTTAATTTACAAGCCAAGGATATAATTCTGAACTCAAAGGAGAGCCTCTTGCAAAACTATTAAAAAGATGAAAGCAGAGAGAAGACAAAAACAATTAAAGGGACATTGTAGTACTTAATAAGGAATTTGTAATTTATAATAATGGATAAATGAACATATTATTTAAGTATAGTTCTAAAAATCCATATCATAGTAATAGTTAATATATTAAGTATATCATACTTAATAGCATAAGTATAAGTGTCCTGAATTTAATAAACATTATTAATAAGTACATTAATAAGAATAATAAACTTTTTACTTATTTGAGTAGTACAGTGATTTATATTCTAAATATATAAATCTTGATATTGCTTGGAAATGTATTTTAGAGTTTTTGATCAGTTAAAACAAATGCAACTCGAATTCTCCATCCTGTTTCACATCCTGTCATGTGCAACATCCACATGCTCTGCAAAATGTCTTTGACTCAACTATCATTTCTGTTTTCTCTTACCCTTAAATTTGGCTAAGACTTGCAGATTTTGACTAGAGTGGCTAGAGTGGCAATATTTCAAATCTCAGCTTTAGCTTTCAGAGGCATTGCACCCTTCTCATTTGGACCCTTTAGATCATCACAAAAACATGCTGGACTAGACTAGACTCCTGGAAGAAAATGAACATGAACACAGCCAAGCAACCAAACTGTGGTTAACTTCCTACATTGCGCACAAACAGCTGACTACTAGATATGTGTGAGCCCAAAACAAGATCAAAACTTCTCTGCAAAGCCAAGTCAAAATCATCAGGAACATCTAGTAGTTTTATACACTCACAAATATTAAAAATATTCTTTCTTCAAGCCTCTAAATTTTGATGTAGCTTGTTATTCACTAATATCGACCTTTTTTTCAAGGAAGTAGTGTTTTCATGGAGGGCAGTAAGACAACCAGTATGACAGTTGAGGCTCATGAAAATTTTAACATTAAGTGAAAACAGTATCTAATATTAAAAATGAAGAAAATGTATTTGATATGTGTTTTGGAAATTAATTAAAGAAGATTTCTAGATTATTTGAATGAGTATGGTGACAAAGAAAGCTAAATATTACATGGTCTTTTATATTTTCTTCTACAAAGGAAATATACAGGGCGTGAAGCTAAACATGGAAGTTCCTACAATGTTGAAATTAGCTAATGCTGTGCTGATTATCAGTCTTGATATTTTGATTTAAACACACTTTCCAAATTTTAAGTCAATATGTTTTAAGGAGAAATGTACTTTCTATTCATTAATATAATTATTTTTCTGATTTTTTTTATAATTTTAATTGTCCAATAGAATTAGTGCTGGAATTGGCCTTGGTGGCAAACACCTGTTATCCCAGCACTTCAGAAGACTGAGCCTGCAGGACAGCAAGTTGGAGTCCAGGCTGAGAAACTTAGTGATTTGGTGAGACCTGGTCTCAAATTAAAATGTAGAACAGTGTGAATGCTCTAGTTACAATACTGAAGTACCTCAAAAAAAAAAAAAACCCACAGAAAAGCAGTATGCGAGGGTTGCTGTTTACTTAGTAAAAACAATTTAATATTCTGTTTTTCATTTTAATTTGACATAAAATTATCTCTTTATTTTCAATTTATATATATTTTCTAAATAAAGTATTGGAAAATGATTCAATTTATGTTTAAATGATAGATATTTCCTCTTTCCCCACAGTTTGCATGAATCATACTATAATATTAAATAAATATTGCAAGCAATGAGCAACTAATTTTTACCTTATTGATTCTTAGTTTTTTAACTTTTCATAATTACCATTTTTCATTTTTAAGGAATGGGCACAACAGGAAAAATTACTCCACATATTTTTTCCTGCCATTGTTGAAATTTCAGATTGGCATTCAAATAGCCATAAAGTTTCACAGCATATAAAGTAAAGCATGAATAATTTTGGAGAATGTCATGTTTCCCTTTAAGGCAAGTAGAAGTTTTAATGAGCTGTTTAATTATAAATTTAGTGTAATGCTTATATAAATTTCACCCTAATATATGTAATGGTTAACTTTATGTGTGTTTTTGATTATGCTAGAAAGTACTAGAATATTTGTTTAAAATGAAAATGAATTTCTGGATAACACTGGCATTTGAATCAGTATGGAGAGTAAAGTGCATTGCTAATCTCCCCAGTGTGAGTGGGACTGTACCCATTCAAACCAGATCTGAATTGAAGAAAAGGCAGAATAAGATAGAATTCCCTTTCTGTCTTCAAACTCAAACAGGGACACGGACCGCCATGTAACATCACAGGCCTTCAAATTTTCAGGCTTATGGATTAATTTGAAACAATATCAGTTCTTCTGCATCTGAACTTCTCAGTCTCCATAACTACGTGAGTCAATTTTTTACAGAAAGTCTTTTGTTTTTAAAAAAGACTCATATATAAAAGCAAAAAACAAAACAAAACAAAAATACCAGTCACACATCAACACACACACACACACACACACACACACACACAGAGCTTAGAGCTTGTTTTTCAGATCTCTGTTTGTTGCAACATCTAATAAAATGTGTAGTTCCTGAAATTTTGTTTCCAATATTAGTGCAGAAATTGGAATTTTTGAAATATTAAACAAGAACTTTCAATTGTACTTTGATTTCTATCTTGGTTTTTAGTAGTTTATATAAAGAAATCATTAAAACACACTAAATACATACTCAATGAGTAAGAAATAGTTTCCTTGGGTATCAAAATAACAGCAAACAGAAGATTTTCATATTTATGGAGGTTCTTTTGTGCCAAACCTCATACATCTTCATTGGAAGTATAGTTATAAAAGTAGGAAGACTGACATAATGCAATAATCCAGCAGAGATTATGAATTAATTATGTTGCCGACTTTTCCTAGGTTTTTAGCAGATATGTGAGAAGTGGTTGAGTTTTAGACGTTTTTCTGAAAGAAAAAAGGTCTTACTAACGCATTGGATCTCAGGTAGATATGGGTATAGATATAACTATATAGTATATATAAAGATATAGAGTAGAAGAATGACCAAGATGATTTCAAGTTTCTACTGTTGGTGGAATTGAAGTGAAATTATCATTGACTGTAAAAAAAGAAGATATGTATAACATAGAAACTTGTTGCTCTACATTCATGGTCTCTAAGAAATCAATAGAATATTCACTCTGACCATCATGCAGGAAAAATATATCAGTCATTCAGAAGGATGTAGAAGAGAGATTTAATTATTTGCTTTGGATGCCTAGTATAGTACGTTCGTCAAGGAAAAAAAATATTTATGGTGTAGTGTGGCCTAAATTGATAGCATTTGAATCTAAATACTAAAGAAATACTATTTATGAAGATGACCATTTTCTGATTATGTATCACTTGTACTTGGAACTTTTTAGGAATTTTTGACTGTGACAGTTGTCTAGAAAAATCTAATATTCATTGGGCCTGTGGAGAAACCCCACCTCAGTGCCATTTTTAATATGGCTCTTATAAAGACCATCAAGAATTTTTTAATAACTTAACTTGTTAGAGTGTATTCAAGCTCCTTGGTTGGTAATATACAGGTATAAGATTAGATACTTCTATCCTGAACTTGTCAGTTTACAAACTTAAAACCTCTTGAAGTAGGATTAACCTTTTTATTTTCCTACTACACCAGCAATTAGTTAATTGAGTAATTCAGTCACTCTAATCCAGAATAGGCTATACTGATATTAAACAAAATTTTGTTGTATAAGCTAAGCTTGGATTTTGGTTTGCTACACATTTAGTGACTTGATATTTGATCATTTTTGGTATTGCATGTTGAAAACATTCCCACTACACACTGGCCAAGCACTCTACCGAGTCTCATGGCTAGTCCTGTTACTTGTTATTTTTGATACTAATTCTCTTCCTTTTATTTTTTCTCCATTGCTGCCTACTTGGATTAAACTCTCTATCCCTATGAATATGAACTATTAAATTCTGTAAATTTAAACATATTTTCCTGAGTCTATAAAATTAACTGAAACCTTTAAAATACTAATATAGAATTTTCATTTTTGAAGACAAATAACCTTAATCTTTTTAAAGGCCCTTGATCTTACAATTGTTTTTGAGAAGAAAAGGGAATGAAAAAGAAGATCAATTTTCCTCTGATAATGTTTTATTTTCCTGTGGAGAATTCTATAGAAGTACAAGAAAGAACAACAAATTGTCAGGTTTGAATAAAAATTTATATTGAGATAAAAACAAGAGGCACAAGAAGACCACATACATCTTCCTCAATAGAAAGACCTCCTGCTGCTCTTATTGTGGGTGGTAATAGTATGCGATCCAAAGGTCCCATGAATAAATCACTTTCTGGACATATTGTTGTGAACAAATCAACAGCTTTCTCCTTAGAAAGAATTTCATTTTTAGAAAAATAAGAAGCAAACTGTATTTAACCTTCAATTTTAAACCCTCAGGCATCTGTAAAAACAAAAACACTTCTCCTATTCTTCAATTATTTTTATATGGTATATTAGGAAATTAAAGATATTTAATGACTTTATTATTCTCTGAATTAAAAATGCTTCTTATTCATTTCTATAATTGTTAAAATTAACATTTGGTTTCATGTTTTTATGCTTTCTCTCTCTCTCTCTCTTTGGCAGTGGGTATTTAACACAAGGTCTTTACACTGAACTGTATCTCAGGCTCCTCCCACTTCTCTGAATCCTCTTGTTCTGCATTACTTAAAAAAATTTGACAAGGTCCAAATGAGTTGCTAAATTGCCCAGATTGGGCTCAAAATTCCAATTCCTGTGCCTCATGCTCCCAGAATGCTGAGATTACAGGTAAAAATTATTTAAAATCTCACTTTAAAAAGAGATGGAATATCCTTGAAATAAAGAAATCAAAGAGAATCTAAAATACATTAAAAGAAGAATATACAGTAACTATACATTCTTTCCTCAGTCTTTCTTGGACTGGTTCCAGAGTTACTCTCAAAGAAAAAATTGTGTAATAGTTGCTATATATCAAGGATACAATCCTGTGCATTTTAAATCATGTTCACAATATATAAAATACTTAATAAAACGTATTTTGTAAATGTGTAATATAGAGTGACTTTTAAGAAATAGTCACAGTAACAATATACGTATGTATTCAGTATAATCAAATTTTATTTTTTTATTTGAAGAGAATAAAACCAAAAGGAATAAAACAGAATAGAGTCAATCAAAAGAAACACTGAACGTAGTACATGACTTCAAAACAAGATGAAAGGAAATCAACGATGGCTACCATAATGCCTCTTGATATCTTCAAAATAACTGCCCATACCATCAGGCATAAATCAAACCAAATCAAACAAAATAGAACACAATAAGACCAATAAAAAAACAAAACAATGAAAACAAACTTCAAAACAAGGTAATAGTAAAACAACAGTCGCTACCATAATGCCTCTTGTTATCTTCAAAGTAGTTGCCTATACCTTCATACATAATACAGTCAAACAAAACAAAATAGAATAAAATCAATCAAAACAAAACAGTGAAAGCAACACAGATCTTCAAAACAAGACAATAGGAAATCCATGATTGCTACCGTTATATATTTTGTTATCTTTGAAATAGGTGTCCATGCCATCAAATATAATAAAATCAAATAAAACAAAACAGAATAAAACCATACAGAACAATGAAAACAATATGGGCTTCAAATCATGATAATAGATCAACAATGGCCACTGCCCTCCCTTTTTAGACAATTCCTCCCCTTTCACTTTCAATAATATGTACTGTGCATTTTGGATACCACTAACTCCATTAGTTTTTTATTACTAGGGAGACAAAATGATATTCACCCATGTGACTCTGAACCATTTCATCCATGAGCATGTTCTCAAGTTGTATCCATTTACCTACAAGAGCCTTGTGGTTATCTTCCTTTATAGTTGTATAGGTTTCCATTGTATTAAAAATACCATGTCTTTTTTATCCATTTTACAGTTGATGGGCAAGCTATCCCTACTTTATTTCTGGCTCCCTGTCACATAGAGCATTGTTCTTTCTCCTTTGACTTTCAGTCCATGAATTTTCTTTCTAGTTGAATGTGTTTCTTGTATAAACCATAATGATGGATCCTGTCTCCTGATCGAAGCTACCTGTGTCTTTCTATTGGTAAATTGAGGCCATCTACATTAATGGTTATGGCCAACATGCACTGCCTGTTCTCTGCCATGCTAATTTCTTGCCATTGGCTCCCTACTTTTCCCTTCTACACAACTGTCTTCCCTACTTGATGATCCCCTCTGCCACTGTTCCTGAAACTGTGGTCCTTTTTATCTCTCTCTAGAATGTCCTTTAGTATTCTTCGTAGGGTTGGTTTGGTGCTAACGAATTCCTTCAATTCTTCTTTATCTTGTTTCTCCATTAATTTTGAAAGTTTTACAGGGTACATCTATCTGGGTTGGAAGTTGTTTTCTTTCAGGACTTGCAATACTTCACTCCAGCCTCTTCTTGACCTGGTTTCTGTTGAAAAGTCTGTCGAGATTCTGGTGGGTTTTCCTTAATAGGTGATCTGTTTCTTTTCTCTAACAGCTTTTAATACTCTATTCTTGTGTTGAATTTCTGGGATCTTGATTATTATATGTCTGGGTGTAGATTTGTTTTGGTTATGGCTAGCTGCAGTTCTATATGCCTCACTTATTTGAATGTCATTTCCTTTTCCCATGCTTGAGGAGTTTTCTGATATTATTTCTGTAAATAGACTTCTGATATCATTCGTGTGGACCCCTGCTTTTTCACTCACAACTTTTATTCTTAAATTATGTTTCTTTGGGTTGTCTTGCAGTCATTGAATTATTACTTCCTGGTTCCTTGTTATTTTTAAGAGATCTTTCTTTTCTTTCACCATTGCAAGCTGCACACCTGTCTTCAAGCTTTGAAAGTCTACTTTCAGTTTCTTTCAAACAGTTTTACCAGCTTTCAATGATGTTTTTAATTTCCTGGATATCTCTGAATCTGTTTTACATATTCTAAACCTTTTTTATACCATTCATTCAAGGTTACCCTCACTTTCCTATGTTCCTTTGATTTTTTAATCTATGTCTTCTTTAGAGATGCTTAGCAATTCTTTTATTATGGTTTTCATTTCTTCTTTTACCTGAGATGGCATTTCTGTTCTAATTTCTTCTGTAGCCTCATGAAGTTGTTTCTTTACTTCAGTTACCATCACTTCAGAAATTTCAGGTGTGTGACTCCCAATCTCTTCAATGTTGGCATCTCCTGGACTTGCTCTGCTTGGGTTGGAGACTAGAGACTACCTTTTGCCTCTTCATCTTGACATATTACTGTGTTCTTTTGGACAAGTGGGTAGTGGGGTCCCAGGTGCTTGCCACATTGGCTCCAGGTATCTGATAGTGGGTGTGCTGGTGCAGGGCTGGGTGCTGCTTTTTTTTTTTTTTGGCTCCCTGATGGCTGTTGGCATGTGCACAGGGGCAGGGCTGGCCACTGCCTGTGAAGCTGAACTGACTACCAGCAGGGAACCTCCATGATGGTTGCTGGAATGACCATGGGGGCACAGCTCAGTCCAAGCAGTTTCCACCAGTCTGTGTCCAAGTAGGAGTTGCTGGAGGAAGCCAGCAGCATTTCTGGCTCTGGGCTTATCTGACCTGACTCCAAAATGGCACCTGACCAATTGCTCTCTCTTGCAGGAGGACCAAGTCCTCTGCACTGTCTGCCAGTCAGTGCAGTCCTCTAGGTCCACTCCTTCCTTCCATTGCAGTGTCTCTTTGTAGAGGCCTCTGGAGTTTCAAGCAGCCACTGTCACAGTGACAATGCACCCCCAGATTCCAACAGCTCCTCTTGCGTAGTGAGTCTGACTCCTAGCTAAGGCACTGCCAGCTACCACCTTCTTCTTTGTTTAAATTTTTCTTTTTACTCCCTCTGTGGGCTTCAACTCACAGCTTAGATTGTTCCTGGCTCCAGAGGACTACTTCCTTCCTTATCTTCCCCATGAAGTTACATTCCATCATCTGGACTGTTTCTCATAGAGGCTGTTTACTATGCTGCTTACTTCTGCCATCTTCCCAGAAGCCCCCTACAGTCACATTCTAAAGGAATATTTTCTACCTATCTTTGCTTGAATCAGTATGTATAGAACCTGTGAATACAAAGGATCAATTATATATGATTTATTCAAATCATAGAAAAATACAAATATTGAGGAGCTTTGAAACATTAATTTATAGTCTAAATTTAAAAGTAGAACAATAACAATAAATGATATACAGATGTGAGAAATCTATTACCAAGTTGAATTAAAACTATTTTCCTAAGGGTCATAGCACAAGAATATATCACTTATCAAATTATAAAACTAAAACTGAAGTCAACAGCTAAACCATACTATTGATCAAAACATTCTCATTAAACTAAAATTAAGGCAAAGATTGCAATTCTCATTATTTTGTTCAGTAAATGTCAAGAAGTATTATAAAAGTGAACATACACTATCTGAGAAAAGAGGTAAAAATGCTATATCTGAATTCAGTATGATTGTTTCCCCAAAAACCTTGACAATTATCTTAGTAATATTTAATACTATAGCACTGTGAATTCCGCTATTATCAGTAACAATCATTACATAATTCAATAAAACATTTTTTAAACTTTTTGTATATATGTTTTTAATTATTGAGAGAGTGACTTGGTTATTTTTCTCTTGTTGAGATGAAATACTCAACACCCAAAATTAGGGAAGGAAAGGTTTATTTCTTACAGTTCTTGGAGATTTCAGTACATTCTTAGCTGGTTCCCAAGGCAGGGTGGCATGGTTAAGGGGCAGCCTGGGTCCAAGTGGCAAGACCAAACCTGGCAAAAGAGAGAAAAACATGCCTCCTTCCCGACCTTATATTGTATGCTGGCTCCACCCCTGGATAGGTGCAGCACTCACACTTCCAATCCCAGTGCTAGACAACAAACAACAAACACTAGATTCAGCTGCTTCCGTGACTGCTTGAGGCTTGGAGGGCCACATGGACACAAAGTATAACAGAGAGGATCACAAAATTGAGTTTAAATGTTTATATTCTGATGAAAGGAAGTCAGAGGCAATGAAAAGATTGTCAAGATAATTCCTGACTAGACCTGAGGGAAAATAATTTGAGTAGAGTTTGAAAAATGAGCCTTATTGAAAAGGAAAAACATCTTTTGTTATGTTGATAAAATA
The DNA here is from genome assembly GCA_004365215.1 of Cuniculus paca. NCBI lineage: Eukaryota > Metazoa > Chordata > Mammalia > Rodentia > Cuniculidae > Cuniculus > Cuniculus paca. Next base: position 86,078 of record RJWT010000002.1, read on the forward strand.
TAGAGAAATACAAATGATATTGTAGAATTTCATGAAAAAAAGTGTTGAAAAATACAATGTTTACACTTTTTTTATTTTAAAAAGAATAAAACAAAACAAAACAGAACAGAACAGAGTTAAACACAACAAAGCATATCAGAACAGAACACTGCAAGCAATACAGGTCTTCAAAACAATGATAGGAAATCAACAATGACTACTCTAGTGTCTCTTGTTTTCTTTGAAATGGTTGCTCATACATTCACACACAATAAACTCAAGCAAAACCAAATAATATAAAACTAGATAAAGCAAAAGAGTGAAAGCATTATAGGCCCTCAAATCAGACAATAAGAAATCAACAATGACTACCTTAATGTCCTTTGTTTTCTTCAAAAAAGCTGTTCATATCTTCTCGCATATTGCAATCAAACGGTAGAAAACAGATTTAAACCAATCAAATGGAAGAATAAAAGCATTATTGGACTTCAGAACCTGAAGATAAGAAATTAGCTATGGCTACCATAATGTCTCATTTTCTTCAATGTAGCTGTTCATATCTTGATACTTAATAACATCTGCTCTTGTAAACTCTTTAGGAGTAGCTCTAAGCATGTATAAGTATGTACTTGTACATCTGTCCTTTCTGTGCTAGAAGAAATAGCAGAACAAAGCACAAGAAAAGCAAAAAACAGTAAAGACAGATAAATAACAATAAAAAAGAGCCCCAAACAATAACAATATAGGCTTTTGAAACTAGGTGATGGGAAGATGCCAAAAGCTGTTATTTCATATATTTGTCTTCAAGCATTCCTTAGATATCAGTTATAGGCATACAGAATTGGTCCAGTCCAATGAATGTTAACTGTATTGTTCTAAGTACTAATAAAATTAATAGCATAATCATTTTATCAATCTTAAGTGTACATATACATATATATACAAATTTATACCTTCTCTCTTCCCTTCCTTCTTTTCTCCTTTTCCCTGAATTTTTTTTTTCTTTTAGCAGTTTCTTACCCTTTCCTCATATTTATTGGGGATTTTATATCTTATTGAATCTTTCAGTTTCTTACACTAGGGAGACAGTGTACACATGTGAGTTTGATTTATTTCACTTATGGGCATGGTACCAAGTTGCCTCCATTTACCTGTAAAAGCCTCAATGCAATTCTTCTTTATAGCTGAGTAGTACTCCATTGTCTAAAAGTACCACATCTTTTTTATCCATTCCTCCATTGATGAGCATCTGGGTTGTTTCCAAGATTTGGCTATTACAAATTGTGCTGCTATAAACATGGGTGCACATATGTCACTGTGGTATGATGATTTCATTTCTTCTGGGAATTAGCCTAGAGGTGGAATAGCTGAGTCAAATGGGACTTCCAATCCTAGCTTTTTGAGGAACCACCAGACTGATTTCCACAGTGGCTGAACCAGTCTACACTCCCACCAACAGTGGAGAAGTGTTCCTTTTTCCCCACAGCTTCTCCACCATTTGTCATTGGTTGTTTTCGTGATCCTGTCTATTATTTCTGGAGTTAGATGGAATCTCAGGGTTGTTTTAATTTGCATTTCTCTATTGACCAATGATGCTAAACATTATTTCATATACTTATTTGCCATTTGTATTTCTTCAGCTAATCAGAGTGTTTTCATCTCAGATGCTCATTTTTGAATTGGGTCTTCGAATTCTGAGGCCCTGATTTTTTAAAATGCTTTATATGTTATAGACAGAAGACCTTTGTCTGAAGGACAGTTGACTAAGATTCTTTCCAAATTTGTGGGTTTTCTTTTCACACTGTTGGAGACTTCTTTTGACTTGCAAAAACTTTTTAATAAGATGAGATCCCAGTTTTTGATTCTGGGAAGTATTTCCTGTACAGTCTGATTTTTGTTCATGAATTCTTCACCTACTGCTATGTCTTCAAGGTTTCTACATACTTTGTTTCCAGCACATTTAGTGTTTCTGTTTTAATACTTAGATCTTTGATCCATTTTGTCTTTAGTTAAGTGTATGGTGATAGGCTCAGATATAGTTTTAGTTTTCAGCATATGCAAAGCCAGTTTTTCAGCACTGCTTATTAAAGAGGCAATCTTTCATCCAGTGAAAATGTTTGGCCCCTTTGTCAAAGATAAGGAGGCTGAATGTGTTTGTAGTTGGGGTTGTATCTTCTAATCTATTCCACTGATCCTCAGGTCTGTTTTGATTCTGGTATCATGCCAATTTTATTACAGTAGCTTTGTAGTGTAATTTCAGGTCTGGGAGTGTGATGCCTCCTGTCCTGCCCTTGCTGCCCAGAAGTGCCTTTGCTATTCTAGGTCTTTTCTGATTCCAGATGAATTTTAAGAATGATTTCTCTAGATCTATGAGGTATGCTAACAGTATTTGGATGGGAATTGCATTAAATCTGTATAATAATTTTGGGAGAATGGCCATTTTCACAATGTTTGTTCTTCCTATCCATGAACAAGGAATATCTTTCTATTGTCTGAGATCCTCTTTGATTTCTTTTTTCAGAGTATGGTAATTTTCATTGAATAGATCTTTTACTTTCTTTTTTAGGTAGATTCATAAGTATTTCATTTTTTGGATGCTATTGTGAAGGGTGTGGTTTCTCTTATTACTCTCTCAGTGAGTTTGTTGTTTGTGCACAGGAATGCTATTGATTTTTGAGTACTGACTTTGTATCCAGCTACCCTACTGAATTTGGTTATGGCATCTAGAAGTCTTTCAAAGGAGTTTTGTGGGTCTTCTATGTAAAGTATCATGTCATCTTCAAATAGTGATAATTTAACTTCTTCCTTTCCTATCCTTATTCCTTTTATTTCTGTCTCTTGTCTAATTGCTCTGGCTAATGTTTCCAGTACTATATTGAATGGAGTGGTGATAATGGACATCCTTGTCTTGTTCCCGACTTCAGAGTGAAAGCTTTCAGTTTTTGACCATTTAATGTGATACTGGCTATTGGTTTGTCATAGATGGCTTTTATCAGATTGAGGTAAACACCATCTATTCTGATTTTCCGAAGAGTTCTTATCATGAATGAGTGTTGGACTTTATCAAAAGCTTTTTCTGCATCTATTGAAATGATCATGTGATTCTTATCTTTTGCTCTATTGATATGGTGTATTACATTTATTGATTTGCATATGTTGAACCATCCTTGCATTCCTGGGTTAAATCCCACTTGGTCATGGTGTATAATCTTCTTGATGACTTGCTGCATTCTGTTTGCCAGTATTTTATTGAGGATTTTTGCATCAATGTTCATTAGGGAGATTGGCCTGTAGTTCTCTTTTTTGGTTGGGTCTTTCACCGGTTTTGGTATTAGGGTAATACTTGCTTCCAGGAATGAGTTAGGGGGACTTGCTTCCCTTTCAATTTCATTAAGTGTTTGAGGAGTGTTGGCATTAAGTCTTCCTTGAATTTCTTGTAGAAGTCAGCTGTGAATCCATTGAGACCTGGACTTTTCTTGGTTGGTAATGTTCTAATTACATTTTCAATTTCATTAACTGAAATTGGGTTATTTAGTAGTTTTACATCTCCTATATCCAGCTTTTGTAAATAATATGTTTCTAGAAATTTGTCCATTTCTTCTGTGTTATTGTCTCTATGAAAGTAAAGAGTTTCAAAGTAGGTATTGATGATCTTCTGTATTTCCACAGGGTCTGTAGTGATTTCACCCTTTTCATTCCTTATTGCATGGATTTGAGTTTTTTCTTTTCTTTTTTTTAAATAAGGTTGGCTAGGGGCTTATCAATTTTATTTATTCTTTCAAAGAACCAGCTCTTTGATTCCTTGATTCTTTGTATTGTTTTCTTAGTCTCAATTGCATTAATTTCTGCTCTGATCTTTACAATTTCCTCCCTTCTTTTGGCTTTGGGTTGGGCTTGTTCTTCTTTTTCTAGATATTTGAGGAGTAGCATCAGATTGTTTATTTGTGTTTGTTCCTTTTTCCAGGTGTAGGATTCGCCTCCATAAATTTCCCTCTGAGAACTGTTTTCATTGCATCCCACAGATTCTGGTAAGTTGTATTTGTATTTTCATTTGCTTATAGATATGGTGTAACTTTTTCTTTAATTTCCTCTGTGACCCACTGATTGCTCAGGAGTGTATTATTTAATTTCCATGTGTTTATAGAGTTTTTGCAGGTTCTTTTATCACTAATTTCCAGTTTCATGGCACTGTGATCAGATAGTATGCATGGGGTAATTTTGATTCCTTTGCATTTACTTAAGGATGTTCTATGAGCTAGTATATGGTCTATTCTAGACAATGTCACATGTGAAGCTGAGAAGAATGCATATTCTGCTGTTGTTGGGTGAAAAACTCTGTACATGTCTACCAGGTCCATTTGTTTGCAAGGTTAATTCAGTTCTGTTATTTCCTTGCTGATTTTCTGTCTAGTTGAACTGTGTCTCTTTGTCAAGAGTGTGTTAAGATCTCCTGTTATAATTGTGTTATTGCTTATTTGATTTTTCATTTCTATTAATTTTTGTTTTATATAGTTGGGTACTCCCATATTTGGTGCATGTATATTTAAGATTGTTATTTCTTCCTCTTGGAGTTTTCTCCTAATCAGTATGTAGTGACCTTCTTTATCTCTTTTGACCATTCTTGGTTGGATGTTCACATTGTCTGTGAACAGAATAGCTACCCCTGGTTTTATTTGGGTTCATGTTGCATGGAGTATTGTTTTCCATCCTTTGACTTTCAGTCTATGAATTTCCTTTTGCATTAGATGGGTTTCTTGAAGACAGCATGTTGTTGGATGTTGTTTCTTATGATTGGTGAATTGAGGCCATTTACATTAATGGTTATAACTGATATATACTGACTTATTTTTGTCATGTTATCTTTCTGTGATGGTTTCTTTACCTTTTCCCTCTACTTAATTATTTGCTCTGTTTGATTTTTTTTTTCTATTGATCTTCTTGAAGTCATAGTTATTTTCATGTCTATGTATGGTATCTTTCAGTATTCTTTGCAGGGTTGGTTTGGTGGTCATGAAGTTCTTCAGCAGCTCTTTGTCATGGAAGTATGTTACTTCTTCATCAATTTTGAAGGATAGTTTTGCAGGGTACATCACTCTGGGTTGTAAGTTGTGTTCCTTTAGGACTTGAAATACTTCACTCCATGCTCTTCTTGACTTCATTGTTTGCATTGAGAAGTCTGCTGTTATTCTGATGGGCTTTCCTTTATAGGTAATTTGCTTCTTTTCTTTAATAGCTTTTAATGTTCTGTTCTTATGTTGAACTTCTGGGATGTTGATTATTATTATACACCTAGGTGTTGATTTATTTTGGTTTTGGCTAATTGGAGTTCTATATGCTTCGCTTACCTGTTTGGGAAATTTTCAGCTATTACTTTTCTGAACAGTGTTTTTATATCATTTGTGTTGTGTCCTTTTCCATTTACACCTACCAATCTTATATTGTTTTTCTTTGCATCATCTTGCAACTGTTGAATTGTTATTTCCTGATTCCTTGTTATTTTTAAAAGTTGTTTCCTTTCTTGCTTACTAGCTGCAATTATGTCTTTGAGGTCTGAAAGTCTATCTTGACATGCATTGAGGTGGCTTTACCAGCTTTCAATGGCATTTTTGATATCTCTTTGAATCTGTTTCATGCATTCTAATTCTTTCTTGCATTTTTCATTCAGGGTTTCCATCCTTTTGCAGTTCTCCTTTACTTTTTTAACTATATCTTCTTTAAATGTATTTAGCATTTTTTCATTATGTTTGTCATTTCTTGTTTTACCTAGGAGATTATTTCTAATCTCAGTTCTTTTATAGCTTCATGGAGTTGTTTCTTTACTTCAGTTGCTATCATTTCAGAAGTTTCAGGTGTGTGGCTTATACTTTCTTCTGTCCATGTCTTTTAGGCTTGTTTGCGATGGACTGAAGGTGTGAGACTTCATTTTGCTCTTTTGTTTTCTCATTTTCTGTATTCCCCTGTGGCAGGTGAATGCAAAATCTCAGTTGTTTTCTGGGTTGAGGATGGCTGTCTGTACTTCAAGGAATTAGCTCAGTTGAGACGGGTGTTAAGCAGGCCTTACCAGGTATGGAGGGGTACTTGAAGGCATCCTAAGAAGGGACCGTATGCTGGGAAAACCTTAGCATGCCACACTATGTATGCCAAGGCTCTCTGACTACTTGAGAATGCAGAGCAGAGCCCCGCATGGTACCCTGCAAGGTTACGAGGCTCCAAGGCTAAGTGAAATTCACAGTGCACACCTTCAGCTCCAGCTGGGCCTATCACTACAGCTACTCTGCTGCTCGGGTGTGGCTGGGCAGAGCTCAGGCAGGACCCCAGGGATCCTGGGGGGTCTCATGGCAGAATTGGTACAGGTCCCTTCCAGGCTGCTCGTGAGGTTCCAAGCTGCATGGCTCAGTGAAATTCACTGTGTGCGCCTGTGGCTTGTGCCAGGCCCAGAGTCACAGCTACTCTGCTGCCCTGGGGAGGCTGTGTTTACACTTTTATAAAATATATATTAGAGATGGTATCTCAGATATTTTAGAATTATATTATATAATAATTAGTATTGGATGTATCAGACTTTTTGTCACTTGAATGAAATATCTGACACACACACCTTAGAGAAAAAAGATTTCTTTTAGTTCAGTTTCAGAGTTTTAGTTCAGTTCATGATCAGCTGGCTTCAAGAGAGTGATATCATAATAGAAATTTGTTGTAGAAGAAAAATGCTCACATAATGTCAGTTAAGAGGGAAAGAGTCCAAGATGAGAAGGTAGAAACAACTTAGTGAGTCCCCATGTTTATTGCTTTATGATCTACTCCCTTCAGCTAGTAGCCTGTTTTTGTTTATATTACATCCTGATAATGCCATCAGAACTAACAATCTCATTAGAGAATATCTCAAGTAATGAATGAAGACATGTTATGGTCCAGTCACCTTTAAAAAAAATCTGAAATCTACCCAGGTAAGTCTTTTTGGGGCATTTTATAGACAAACTATAATATTTTACCCCAGTCTTCAAAGACTAATATCCATTTCATTAGGAAAACTTAGTCCTTTTCTAGCAGCTCCTAAAATATCAACAGTTTCAATACTGCTTGAATGTTCAAGTCCAAAGTCTGCTGAGACTCAGCTCAAACTATTAACTGTAAGACCTTTTAAAATTCAAACAAATTACACATTTTCAACATACATTGGTAACACAAGCATAAATATATACATTCCAAAAGGGAGGGATAGAAAATAGCAAACAGGAAGTGGACAAAAACTCACCAGGGAAAATGTTAAATTGTGTAGCTCCATGTCCATCATGCAGAGAGTGGTGGGAAGTGGGATATAAGACTTTTGTTGTCCCATCTCTATAGCCTTTCCAGCAGGAACCACATGACTTTTCTTTTTTACCTGCCTACAGCATTTCTGGGTTTCTTTCCACATGCCAGGCCTCACTGTTGTAGTCAGGGGTTTCAAGAAAAACAATTACATACAAGACACAGAATTTTTATTATTTTTATTATGGTCATCCAGAGTTAAATACAAGAAAGTGTAGGAAATCTGTCCACAACACTAAAGACCTAGGAAATCCAGTTGAGGGCCTGGATCCCACAGTAATGTCCTGCATGAGTCCAGCTGAAGACCTAGAGCCCATCACAATGCCTCCCACAACTCCAACTGGAGACCTAGAGTCCACAACAATGCTCATCCAAGTCTGTTTCATAGATCTGCACTGGCAAGGTCCACAGGTCAGTGGTGGAAGCTAGAGAGTCTATGCCAGCCGGGTGAAAGATCTGTGCCAGTAGGTTGAGGATTCTACACTGGAGTCAAGAAGTGACACTCAAAATAAGGACCAAGGCTCCCCTGAAAATTACCACAGCCATCTTCAGTAGCAGTGAGGCCCTGAGCTCCTCCAACAATGAGAACAGCTGAGTACATATTAGGAAGCCAGCATGACAAACTTCTCTTAGAGATTAAACAGCAATCATCTTCCCCTCTGAAGACAGGAAGTGATGCTTAACATAAAGACCAGAGATCCCCCAAAGTGAACCGCAGCCATTCTCAGCAACAAGGTCCTGAGCTCCTCTGATGATAATGACTGAATTCATATCAGGTAAGCTAGCTTTGACAAGCTCCTCTAGGAGAACCAATGGCTCCAAACAACACTTAGGAAAACCCACAACAACCTGCTCTTCCTCTCCACGTCTCCTTTTATGCTGGTAACTTTCCTCAGGTGGGCCATCTACACTCAGAACCATGCCAATTTAATTCAGCTGCTGTTAAGTTGACCACTAGTTTTTAATTCATAACACTAACCAACTTTCTAGGGTCTCCACTGCAGCTTTAGCTTTACTTCCAAAGCTTGACAAATCAATCTCTGTGTCCCCCAGCATGGATTCTGACCTTTACACACATTCCCTGGCCTCTCATTCCTTACTTTGTATCTGTGTAGAGACCTCCATGATGCTGAAACCCTGCATGCAAAATCAGCAGCACATTGTAAAATCTTTCTTCCAGCTCTAACTGAAGCCAGACCCCTTTGAGCTACAGTTGCAGTGTTCTTTGCATACCTGGATGACTGTACTAGAAAAAACACATTGCTACCTGAGCCTGAATAACCCGAATTCTTGGGACTCTAATTTTATACCTTTACACTACTGAAACTGTGCCAGTAGGCTCTAACAAAATCTTTTTATGTTTGTTTGATCCCTTGGTTGGTTTTTGTTTTTGTGAGTCTCACTTTGTAGTATAAGGTGGTCTTGAACTTACTATGCAAGTTGATCTCAACTTGCCATGATCCTCCTACCTGGGCCTGCTGAATGCTGGGATTACAGGTGTATACCGCCATGCACAGCTACTTGAAATGCCCTCAAAGCAGATATCCTATTGTCCAAGAGCAATATACCTGACTTCTTTTTAATGGCTGTAATCTCTTCACCAGCAACTTTTTATCTGCCCCAACATTACATGGTCTTCATTTCTGCCCAGTTGTAAGATTTTCAAGTATTTTAGCTATGCAATAAACCTAGTAAAAAAAAAAAAGCCTGCAGCAAGACCCCTGCCACAGTATAAACACTGGCTACTTTGAAATGTTCTTCACCAGATTAATTAGTCCATTACACTTAAATGTGGCCTTATCCAAAGTTTTAGGAAATGGACAAAATGAGCCTTTGTCAGAATGTACCATGCATGGTATCTATTCCACTTCCCAATGGAGTCGTATTAGAAACCTCACAACAGCTTTCCTCTCCACATTCCTATCAGCAATCTGATATTCTGAACCTAGACTAGAATCAGCCAACAAGTTCTACATATAGCATTTGAGGATGGTCCATTTCTCCAAATACCCAAAATCCTCCTAGAAGCCAGTTCCAAAGCCATTCACACCCCATTGTAAAGTATTGTCACCATGGCAAACATATTTCTCTGTGCCAGTTTGTATATTCATCAGCATTCTGTCACTAGAAGACCTATCCTACCCAATTTAACTGAGAAGAGCTTCCTTTTGGGCTGCACTGTGAGGAAGCTGATCCATGGTTAGTTGGCTCAAAGGTAAAAATCATCATGGAGAAGGACATGGTGGAGAAAATCTACTTACATTGTGGCACTCAGGAAAGAAAGAAAAGAGCGGCAGAGAAGATGGGACCAAGGACCAGATTTGAGCCTCAAATTCATGTCCCATGATCTATTCATGTCCCATGATCTATTCATGTCAGTTACACCTCACCTATTGATTTATGTCACTGCCCTGTAATGTGATCACATTAAATTCTCATCAGTGGAATAAGCCACTGATGAATTTAAACTCTAATGGTTCAACTGCCTTTTTGAAATCCCACCTCTGAACACATGGCCCTTTTTGGTGATATTTTCTATCCAAACTTCAATATTATAAAGTGTGCAAACTACTTTTTGAAAGAAAGTGGTCCTATAAAAACAAATTAATTTCTAGATATATTGAAATTTTACATTTACATAAACATTTATTTATTTATTTATTTAATCTCTTTGAGACAGGGTCTCACTATGCCGTTCCGGCTGGCCTTGAGATCATTTTGCAACCCAGGCTGGTCTCGAACTCACAACGATCCTCCTGTCTCAGCCTCCTAAGTGCTGGGATTACAGGCGTGTGCCACCAGGCCTGGCTCATCAGTGTTTTCTATTGTCACAAATGATACCACAATCCTAGTAACTGAAAAACTCACAACTGCATTAAGATAAGATATATTGCTAATTTTCACAAATCTAAAGTAGTATGGCAGGGACTTGTCTTCCTTCTGAAGGATCTGTGGGAAATTTGTTTCCTTATCTTTCCCATATTTAGGGGACTAATAATATTCATTGACTCCTAGATCTGCATCACTCTCATATCTGCTTTTTTTGCTATATCTTTTTCTCTGTCTTCAAAACCCCTGGCTTCCTTTTCTATACACTCTTTCTTTACATGTAGTCCATCTAGGCAACTCAGACTGATTTCCCAAATTCTATCAGTAATTACTTACACAAAGTTACATTTGCCTTGCAAGATATGTACAGGTTTTGGAGAATAAAGTACCAGCAACATGGCGTGGGTAGGAGAGTGTGGTATTTAAAACAATAAAAACAAATAAGAATAAAATCAAAATAAAGTACAAGTTCAATCTGCCGAGGTAGGCACACGTTCATGTTGTTGAGTTTAATGCAAATGTTTATAAAACACCAATATAAACCATAGTCAAGAAATCTGCTTTGGTAACACAAAATCATGAAAATGAGATTTTTATAATCAAAAATTATTCATATTATCCTCAATCTATCAACATAAATATCCTCAATAGGAAGGAATGAAAAAATATAGTAAGATATTTTGTTTGTAAATAAACAAACTAATAATAAAAGTAGTGTAATATTTCAAAATTAAAACTTAAGAAAATTCAGAGTATTAAAACAAATTGTTATACATCTCACTATATAGGTATGTCATAAACTTATAACACCTCTCATGCTTTCTCTACCATTTAAATTACAGAAATATCATATAAGGCAATAATTGAAAGGAGTAATTAGCTTTTACAAATTCTAAACTGAGAGCAACATGTGAAAAATAGAAATTAAACATCCATAAAATATATTCTGGTAAAATATAAAATGGTGGGCATGGCAAAATGTGCCTGTTTCGTATCTTTATATATTTTCATTACTTGAGAGACTAAAGCAGGAGATTCCTGAGTTTGAAATCACCCTGAGCAACATAGAAACACACAGAAAACATGTAGACTTAAACATACACAGCCAGACACACACACAATGTATCTCTTAAGATATGCAACGTGTAAAGATTCACAATGAGGTAGGACTTTGAGTAGCTACACCTTTCTTAATCACAGTGAAAGTTTGTTCCATTAGTTAATATGTGAGCAGAAACAAGGTTAAAAGAAAGTAAAAAAGAAAAACAATGAGGAGACCATTGTATCTTTTCTCAACCCTTGACCATATATGTAAAAAGATAGAGTTAGAGAGATACAGATATATGAAAATATGTATTCATATTCTTGAGAGAAGATGAGTCCAAGCAGATCACATTTTAGCTTATATGAATTTTAGCTTATATGAATTTTAGCTTATAAGAATGCTACTTTAATAAGTGATTATAGACTTTGCTTCTATATTCATTTTGGGTCAACCCTGCTTTAGTTAACTACACTAACACCTGTATACTCAAATATTTACCAGGGCTTCTGATCCCCGGCACTGAAAAAGTCAGGGTATTCAGTTTTTGTTGTTGTTGTTGTTCTTGTTTAGCAATAAGGGAGACTACATATCAGAAAAACTGAAGGTCGCCCAATAAGTAAGAGAAAAAATACAGTAATTATAGAATTTGGAGGAAAATATATTTAAGTAAAATTCAAATGAAATTATGTTTGAAGGACCAAAAATAAATAAATAAAATAAAATAGGGTATGTTTAAAGGAGTGGATATGAGCTCCACACTAAGAACTAAACTTTAAGTTAATGTACACAACTTGGAAAATGCAAGGTAGAAGAAGGCAGAATGCATTGCCCATGAGCCTGTGATTTGAAATTTCATGTCTGAGATTGAATCTGGCTCATTCCCAAGGTCCATTTAAGTAAGTCCATCAAGCCAGGGGAGCAAAAGTACTGTGTGCTGGCGTGAGTGTGGAAAACTCCGAAATTTTTCTCCCTTTTCCCCTTGTGCCTGAAAAAGATCTCTGCACAAAGTCGCAGATATAATTACCTAAAAATGAAGTTCCTGTGGCCAAATGTCAACTTGTGAGAAAGCAAGGCGAGTGAGGGGCTCCAGACTGCAACCCTAAGACCCTATGGGTATTGGCTGAGCAGAAAATTACTTAAGAATAAACCAGGAGCTGCTTCTGTGATGCCTGGGGCTCAGAAGACCTGGTAAATATTTGAGCATATAGGTGTTAGTTATTTGGAGCAGTGTTGACCCAAAATGAATATAGTAGCAAAGCTTATAAAGATATGAAGAAAAGGGAAATAGAGAGGGCAAAAATCAAATATTTATTTAAATTTATCTAAACGACGTGAAATCGTTTAGATCTCTACAGAAGATGGTCAAATTATTCACCATATCTGAAATTAAAAGTAATGAATCTGCTTAGTGAGAATTGTTAAGCGAATTTGGAGCTCTAAAAACACTAATGCTCTTTTAAAAAATTGTCAAGTAAACAAATATGCAATTTGATTATTCTTGAATACAGAAAAAATGCTTTCTAATGTTCCATGTATTTTATAAATATTAATAGAAAAAGTTGAGAACATACATTTCCTAGTGCAAAAGCTCCATCTATATTATTTTGCATAACCTTCCACCTTCCAATTTTTTGACATATATATACTTATTGCTCATTTTCTTATAGTAATATATTCCACAAAGTAAACAAGGATTTATGAGCTTGTAAAAATGGTATAAGTAACTTGAATATTGTAGGAAAAATCATCATATCTGTATGGGTTGGTTTTGTGGTAACTTGCCTTACAAAATAAAGGAAATGTTTGCTGTAAATTTCGATATGAAGTTAAAAGTTTGACTCCTATAGGGCCTTAAGACTAACTGTTAGAGTCTAAAGGATTGATTTCTGTGAGAAATGTACCTGACTGCATGCCTAAATAAATGACATCATGCTGCCATAATGGCTCAACTTTTTCATTGCCTTTTATCATATTATGGTTTTTTAAATTCACTTTTAATTAGTATTAACTTCTCCTTTCTTCCTTTAGAAATACTCGTTAGACTGCATTCCATTTATTGTAGCATTACATGGGCTGCCTTGGCCTAACAAGCAAGTAACTAACTTCTGCACCTTCATTTTTCTATATTTTTCCACAAAAGCCATGAGTTTTTACTAATTTTATGTCATTTCCACATCAAAATGGTAAACAAAATATGATTTAGTAATCTATCAACCATACAGATTCTATTTTTGCTATCAAGAAAAGAACTCTCTATTCTCTTCTATTTGTATTTATAAAGTTATATTGTGTCTCTTAGAGATGATGCTAAGCTGCCCCTTGAAGTAGGCTAATTTAGTAAAACTCGTCCTCTCTCTTTCAGTGCCAGAAAACAGTTTAATGACAAAAAGTTACGAATTCACTTCTATCTCCATAGACTTTGGAATTCTGGAGATTTGTTTCTGTAGGATAGTTGGGGAAGCGACTTAAATTCAAAACATGATTAATGATACATAAAATCTTGTTTCATGTAGCTCAGTTGATCCAAACTTTTATTGTGCTTGTTAGTAATTACAACTCTGGGGATTTCTTAGTACCTGCCCCATTCATTCTCATATTTTAAACAGATATTTTGTTTTCCCTTCCATCATTTCTCCCCATGCTTGCCTTTTTTTTTTTAAGATTAAGGTAGTTGACGGTCCATAATTCTATTTGGCAAATAAGCTACTATTAAATGGTAGGTTACACCAAGAGAATTTGTTATGAAAGACTATGTGAGATTTCATCTTTCATATTTTTTTATTAGTACACACTTGGGGTACATAACATAATGATTCTATTCATTGTGAAGTGTTGGCACATGTATATAACACATCTTGACTTTATGCCTATCCTCCTTCACAACATTTATTTGTACCTTTCTGGGATAAAATGAAATCTCAGAGTTGTTTTAATTTCGATCTCTGTAAGGGCCAGTGACCTTGAAAATTTTTTCATGTATTTTTTGATCATTTGTACTTCTTCTGAGAAGTGACTTTATTTTTATTTCAGTGGCCCTCTTTTAGGGGGTCTTTTATTGTGGAAGTCTATTTTGAGGTTTTTAAAAATACATTTTAAACATTAGTTCTCCCTATAGCAGCAAAAATATTTCTTATTCTATATATTGTCTCTTTATTATGTTTGTTATTTTCTTTGATGTGCAGAAGATTTTAATGTGATATAATCCCATTCATTATTATTATTATTTCTTGGCCATTTGGGTTTCAGTTAAGAAAGTCTTTGCCTATGATGACAACTTCAAGAGATAGTGTTCATGCTTTACTATTTAGATATTTGATACATTTTTATTTTGTTTTAGTACCTGGTAATAGACATAGGTCTAGTTTCAATCTTCTCCATGTGGATAGCCAGTTTTGTCAGATCATTTTCTAAAGAACCTATCTTTCTTCTAGTGTGTGATTTTGGAACTTCTGTGAAAGATCAAGCAGCAGAGTTTTCTGAGCTTGTTTCTGCATCTTCAGTTCTGTTCCTTTCATCCAGATGCATTATTTTATGACCATGCCATACTGTTTTTATTACTGTAACATTGTAACATAACTTGAAATCCAGGACTGTGATGACTCTTCTTTTGTTTGTTTTTGTTATTCTGGGTCTCCTCTGATTCTATATGAATTTTATGATTATTTTCTCTAGTTCTGTGAGAAATGCTTGTGGTATTTTGATTAGGATTACATTAAATGTATATGTAACTTTTGGAAGAATCACAATTTAACAGTCTTTGTTTGGACTATCAATGGACAGGTAATGTCTTTCCATTTTGTGGTGTTTTCTTTTTTTATTTTCTGTCTCAGATTTTTGCAGTTTGCATTGCAGAGGTCTTCTCTTCATTTACAAGGGTAATTTCTGAGTATTTAATTTTTTGGATGTTAATGCTCATGGTGCTGCTTTCCTTATTTCTTTCTAAGTGAGTTCATTATTATTGTACATGACTTCTGCTTATTTTTGTTTCTTGATTTTCTACCTTGCTACTTTGTTCAGTTTGGTTATTAATATGAGGAATATTTTGGCTGAATTTTTTTGATCTTTCTGTAAAGGGTCGTGTCCTCTGCATAGAATGATAATTTGACATCTTTCTTCATACATAAACATTTTTTCTTTGTCTTGCCTAATACTTTGAGCATTATATTGAACTTAAATTGTCATAGTGTACATCCTTTTCTCACTTCTGTGTTAGAGGAAATATGTTCAATTTTTCCTCTTTTAATATGTTGTCCATAGGTGTGTCATAGATAGCTTATATCAGATTGAGATGAGGTGACTCTGTTCCTATTTTCCTTAGGGTTTTAATTATGGATCAATGTTGAATTTTGTTAAAATTCTTTTCTACATCTGCTGATTTGCTATATGATTTTTGACATTACTTCTGTTTATATGATTTATTATATTTGTTGATTTTAGGGTATATAGAAGAAAACTTTCATCCCCGGGATGAAACCTACTTTGTCACAATGTATAAATTTTTGATGAATTATCACCTACTATTTCCTGTTCTCTTGTTCAGGATTTTTGCATCTATGCTCATTAAGCAGATTGGCTTGTAGTTATCTTCTTTAGTTGAGTCCCTGTCTGGTTTTGTAGTCTGATTAATGCAAAATTAGAGAAATGAGTTTGGACATAGTTTTCCTTTCAATTTCATTATATTTTGAAGAATATTTGCATATCTTCACTGAAGGTGTAGAATTTTATGTGAATCCATCTTCTTGATTTCTGTGATGCTCATTATGATTTCACATTTTTCTTTTCTATTTGTAACAGTGTGTGTCTTCCTTTAGTAACTTGGGCTGCAAGTTTGTTTACTTTATTCTATTGATGAATCAGATCTCTAGATTATTTATTCTTTGTATTTTTAGATTCAATCTTTGCATTACGTTTGAGTATGGATTGTTCTTGTTTTTCT
Organism: Cuniculus paca; assembly: GCA_004365215.1. Lineage (NCBI taxonomy): Eukaryota > Metazoa > Chordata > Mammalia > Rodentia > Cuniculidae > Cuniculus > Cuniculus paca. The sequence continues at coordinate 102,178 of RJWT010000002.1, forward strand.
AGTATCTCAGAGTATATTGTGAGCTTATTTTATTGAGCCTTCTATATTTTTATAATGTGATCATTCACACCAATAAACTTTCTTCTTAGGAAACCTTTCACATTGTCCTATATGTTTTATTATGTTGCACTGACATCATCATTTTATGCTAAGAATTATTTAGTATCTTCCTTTATTTATTTGGTGATCAATGTGTTCAGGAGTGTGGTAATATTTGGATGTTTGTAAAATTTCTGTGGTTTCTTTTGCTATTGATGTCTAGTATTGATGAGTTATGATCTGATAGTATGCATGGGAATATTTTGATTGTTTTGTATTTATTTAAGCAGGCATTATGGACAAATATGTGTTTTGTTTTGGAGAAAATTCCATAGGCTGCTGAGAAAAATATGCATTCTGTTGTATTAGAGTAGAACATTGAAATCTATTAATTCCATTGTTTTCAAAATGTGGCTTAGTTCTGTTATTCCTCTATTGATTTTTTTTTGTTTCTTTGATCTATTTGTGAAAGTGGAGTATTGAGATTTCCATTATGAGGGTATTGATTTTTATTTGATCTTGTATGTGCAGAAGTGTTGGTTTTATGAAGTTAGGCACACAGATATTTGGTGCAGATATTTTTACTATTATTTTCCCTTATAGAGTTCTTCCCTTGACTAATATATATTGATCTACTTTGTCTCTTTTGGTCACTATTACATTTAAGTTTACTTTAAAAATAAAATTGCTGCCTCTTCTTGTTTTCAAGGCCTTGATGCATGGCATACTTTTTCTATTCTTTGATTTTTAGGTCTATGAAATTCTTTTTGAAATAGATGTCTTCCTTGAATGTAGTAGACAATTAAGTTTGGTTTTTGATCCAGTCTGACAATTTGTGTCTTTTACTTGGGAAGTGGAGGCCCTTTTCCTAAACTTCCTGAAAGTGTTTCATTATTCCTGTCTTTGCATTATTTTTCTATTGTTGACTCTTTTTATTTTTTTTTCTTTTTGTTTAACTACTCAACTTCCTTGATATATTTATTCCACTTTATATTTTGGGTTTTTTGCTATGTTATTGCTGTCTAGATATTTTTGAGTATTTTTGGAGTACTGTCCTGGTGTTCATGAATTCCTTAAAGTTGTCTCTGTCACAAAATGTCCTTATATATCCATCATTTTTGAAAGATAATTTTGTAAGATATGTTGGTCTAGATTAGAATTTGTTTTCTTATAGGGCTTGAAATACTTCACTCTAGGCTTTCCTGGATTTTAAATTTGTGTTGAAAATATTGATGTAATATCAATGGATTTAACTTTGTAAGTATTTTTGTACTTTTTTCAGACAGATTTTAGGAGACCATGTTTTGGTAGGACTATTTACATTTTGACCATGACGTGTTGTGGGAAGTTCTCTTTTCTCTCATATTCACTCGTGTTCTGGAAGACTCACCAAACTACATGTTGAATTCTTCATGAATTTAGAATCATCTAAGTGGATAATATAAAGCAGAAGGACATAAAAACCTTAGTAATAGGCTGGTCACAATGTCCAGTGTTGAGATAAAATAATACCATAAGTACTGGAGTAAATTCTAACATCTGTAAAAATCTTTTATAGTCATATATATACAAATATATTATCATATACATATAGACATATATAACCTTATATAAACTATCAAATGAAAATTGACTCCTGGTGCTGATCTAACATGTTTTATCTTGTCCATTAATGTTATACCTTACTCTGAAAACCTAACAGTTCAGAATCAGTGAGACAGAATTATGATGGAGCCACAGAGTAGAGAACTGTTATTGCCTACATCAACTGTCTTCCTTATTTTCATCAAACCAGAGAGCCAATGCTTATGAAATGAAATATGTTATATGATATTATTCCACCAGTACAGTTGCCATTTCTTTTCTGTAGCTTCATGCATACTTGGTCTCTACCATCTGCTTCTCCTAGTAGAAAGAATAGGAGGGATCTGTCAGTGAAATAGTTTTCGCTTCTAAATAAAATTTCAAATGCTTGTCTTATTTTAGTCTCCAAAGAAGCGTATTTTCCAAATGAGTTGACAACTTAAAGATGAACCCCAGAATGAAAAAAAAAATAGTCAGAAGGAAAAGCAGAGTCATAGTCCTTGTAATATGAGAAAAAATGTGCACGCCATTTAGAATTTGGATTTGTATGCTAATGAAGCATAGCCTAGTGAAATTAGACGGATTCAGAAAGGACTAGGTATATTTGAGGAAGTAATATGCAGTAATACCTCCAACAATATCATGGGTCAATTTTTTCTAGCTTTATCCAAAATGATCTCTGGTATACTATTTAAATGTTTACTGAGGAAAAAAAAAGCAGAATTTTCTGTACCTGAATATTATCATCTGTGAATTGTTAACTCCTAAGATGCCAAGAAAAACAAACTAATGTCTCAACCTATGATTAAAATAGTGACTTAATCCAGATGGATACTGACAGTGTCATGTTGCTCAGGCTTCTGATTATTTGCAAAGAACCCCAAACCTTGTCTATGATTACATATTTTGGATGGTAAAATTCAAATACCTTTTATCAGAATCTTTCAGGATTGAATTTCTTGTTCTCTGCCTCAGCTCGGAGCCTGCAGTGAAGAATATTTGGAAGGTAATCAGTCGAAGTGATTGAGATGCCACATGGAGTGTGATAGGTATTTTTTTTTTTTGAGAGAGACAGAGAAGGTGAAGTAGCATCTCCAAAGTAAAATGGCCCATGTAAAGAGGGAGTTTTCAGGGAGTGAATGCAGGTCAGTACTACTGGCACTAAGAAAAGTAACAGTTTGTGTATCATCATTAGGGCTATGATTTTAGGCTGAAAAAATCTAAGCATGATTGGACACATTTTATCCACAGGGTTAGGTATCTCTTTTGTACTTATTTGATTTGAGTATTCAGATATGGGCTTGTGGAGCCATGAAAGAAAATAGTAAAACATGTTACCATTGCTAGACAATTTCCAATCAAATTACAGTAGCATTCTTTTTAGTAATAAAAGTTGAAAAAATTATGTGAAGCCATGTCATGTAGCATCAGAGCTACAGATCAGACAGACACAGCAGCACATTTTTAATATAGGTAATGAAAAAGGAGGTAAAAACTAATATGCATTTCTAGAGGGAAACACTGATGCATGCCTCTTCCAACATAGTTCCAAAACGTGTGCATACACTCAAGAATGCTTACTTCTGTTACATGCTTTTAAAGATTTCATATTATTATCTTTAATGCAACTCTTTTTTCCACGTTTTTATCACTCTTTTATTTCTATGAATTTATAGTATTTCAAGCCCACAGGCTTAAAATATTTTCCCCCATTTCAGTTTTTTTTGGTTTCTTAATTTTAAACAATCTTGAGTATAAGTACATATAGAAAATCCTAAGGATATAGCTAGATGAATTTTCACAGAAAGATACAGCCACATAACCAGCAGCCAGGTCAACATATAGAACATTAACTGCAACCCAGAGGCCCTCCTTATACCACCTTTCATTAAAAACCCACTGCCTCAAGGGTAATCACTATTCTGACTTCTATTAGCTTTAGAAGTGTTACTGTCTTTAAAATGTATGCATGCTGCAAAGAAGGTAGTGTCCTGGATTTTATTGGGTTTTTCATGTTTACATTATTTGTAAGTTTTAAATTTAATGTAGGTAGATTACATCATTCTGTCTTATAATATTTGTATTTCTGCCCATATAGGCAGAGGACTAATTATTTCTTTGGAATGGTATCTGAAGGTAGTAGAGGGAAAGTAGAGTATAAAGTAAACTCAAGGCATATGCTAAATGTTAATTTGTACCTGTAAAAAAGGTAAAATTCAAACTAGATTTTATGTGTTTCCATAATGTTTGAACACTTGATTCTTTTTGCAATAAAATTGTAATTTGTATTTAGTAACTCTGTTAATATATATTGACAAATCATGGTGATACCCAATTTATTTTTAATCATTACTACAAATGATTTATTATAATATCAAAGAATGATTTTAGTATTTATTGTTTTGCCAGTAACAAAACAAGTTCTCTAATGAGTGATTTCAGCTTAGAATTCTAACTTAAAAGCATAACTGCAGATCCCCACACACTCCTAAAATAAGAATCTGAAATCCGTATAAACAAAAGATTTGATACAGCACCAATTAAGGCACTTTCCCTTGTGGTTCAGGAAATCCATCTGGGTGATTTATATACTCTATTCCTGAAAGTTAGAGAAAAGATTGTCTCTAAACTATTTTAGCTTATCCATATTCTCTGCATACTTACAGTTCAAGCTTTAAATCCTTTTCTAACATCCACTATACTAATTAATGAGATACTTACTTAACTAATATAAGATACTTTATCCCATGTGCTAATTAGGAAAGCGCTAACGGTTGAATTAGACTAAAAACGATTATGTGATAGCTCAAACCATGTAACCACACTTTCTCTCATATACAGTTTTCTTAAAAATGTGTCCACTTGATAGAATTTTCTCTCTCTACATGTAAAAACAGTTTTAAAATAAATGACATAGTCACGATAAATTCATTGTATTGGTTATGCTAACTTATATAAAATATAGCCTGTTGAAAGAAAATGACACTATTGCAGAAGATAATAAAACATAAGATGGTATCATTAAAACACTAAGTATTATTTTAATATAATGATCCATTTTATTCGAAGAAAATTTTTCAGGAAATTTTCAGCATGGAACTCTAATAAAATTTAGGAAACATTAGTTTTAAAGCATTTTAAGAAATTAAAATTATTTCTTAGCTGTCATACCCAATGGTAGAATTCTATAAAGCCAATACATATTGGAGAAGTGAAATTTAATAATAACTTCTTTAAATTGCAACAATCTCATCATTTGCCAAGATAAAATTGACTAATACAGTATTAAATTTAACATTATTACTGCATATTGATTTTGGCATGTAATTTTTGGCAATTTCATCAGAGACCATCCAGATTTTACAACTATATTTTGAGAAACTATTACTTTGGTGGAGTAATGTGAATATTTAATGCGATCATTCATGCTTAGTGTTGTGGTAACAATGTGGCCAGCCGATCTTAAGTGCTACCTGCTCACTTTGACCTGAGGAATGGGTGTAAATCATGCCTTAGGATACAGTGTCATGTCACCTGTGCTTATTACGATGAATCTAGAAGTAAAAGTGATACTATGTGACAGAGAAACACAGATATAGCACTTTTCAATCATAAGTAGGCTCTGCCTTTATTGCTATTATCTTATAAACAGAGATATCTTAAGCCAGTATGTCAAGTGAGACCATTATATTCTTCACTGTCTTCGTGTCTGAGATTATGTGTGTATCCTACTTCCTTTATATTTTATATGATAAATATTACCATTCCATAGAATATTGGTGCTGTATTAAACCTGTGCTACTCCTTTCCTCAGCCTTGCTTTAGTAACTGTGATCCTCACTCTCATGCTTCAGGCTTATTGGGCTCTTTGGTCTTCCACATGTAAATGACACACTGTCCTACTTGAGGACTGTTGTGCGCACTGCAATGACTGTTGGAAAGGATTTTTCTGTCCATTCATCACATGACAGAATAATTATCATCTAGTGATTCACTTAAATGTCTCCTTTCCAATGAGGCCATCTGACAGTGATGTATCTCAGCCTCAGTGGTTTGGTCCTTTTGCCAGAATCTAAAAGTATCTTCACTCTGTAAACATTCACCATGTGGCCTATTTCCACTATTCTGTGTATCTATCAAAAATTATGCTATCATGCATTCTGCGATCATGCATTATGCTGTCATGTGATGCACACATGCACAGAAGACAGTGAGCATAAACAATTTTTCTGACCTCTTAATAGCCTATGTTTTAATTTACTTTAATGTATAAACTTTCTTTTTTAGTACTTTATTGTATCAATAATAAATATAAAGCCTGCCATATGGAATGGAAATAATGTATTTGAGGGATTTATTAATATCTTTCTATTCTTGGAAGCTTTAGTTAGCACTTTATTTAAAATGTATGTCTAAAAATTAAGCTAAACATAATTTACTAGAAAATACGTAATGGGAAACAAACAGCTAATTAACTTTACCTCAGAAAGAATGTAAACCTTCATTAATTCTACTCACAGTATCTTGACAGCCTCATCTCCACCACACCTTACTTTTTTTTCTAAGGTAAATGAGTACAGATGACATCTTCACTTTTTGTTCAAATATCAGTTGTCCAGACTGTTGTCTCCATCTCTGTGGATAAATTACTGTTTTCCTAAAATGCTACATTTGCTATGATTATTCTATTTCAAAACTTATTCTCCCTTTTTATGTCTGAATATGATTTATTTTAAGTCTGAGTTTCATTTGGAATTAGAACAGAATAATGAAAACATTCTAAAATTTATGCTTAATAACTATTCCATGAACACATGCTATCAGCTTAGTTTTCCAATTTTGACTTCTAAATTGATCCAAAATCCATCCATTTCTTTTCATTCTACTACCAGATACCCCAGTCATGCTTCTTTGTACCACAACAGGTTGACCACAACAATACTCAAATGGTTTATTTTTTCTCATTTCTCAGTCTCTACACATTTCATGAACATGCCAGCTTGAACAAGTAAAACACAAAGGTGATCATGTATTCCTTGAAACACAGCTCTTCAGGACTCCCTATTTTCTTCAAGGTAAATCTGGCTTTTTGATCTCAAAGATACAACATTTAGGATCTAGTTTTAAAAGTGTTCCTTATACTCTTGTCTTTATTCCATTTCCTCACTGGCATGGTCCATTTACTCCATACTGCTTGGCACTCTCTACTACTTTCCTCAAGCTGTTTTCTCAGTCTGGAAGTCGTTCTTCCTTGTTTCATATTCTTTCACTCTCTTCTTTGACCACTTCGGAACATCTCATGCCTTATTCTCATTTTCCACAAACTCTCTTAAGTTGTTTGTCCTTCATGCACTCCAGTGATGCCTTGCTATGTGCATGTTGTGTGTATATGTATGTGTGTGTATTTTAAAATTTTGACATGAATTGCATGCAAAGCCACTTTGGTCATTAACCAGTTGCAAGAATTTTGGAGAGATAAATCACCATGCCTAAGTGTCTTCCTCTAAAATAGAAGAATAAAAATTATAGCTAAATTAAATGATAATTTAAATGATTTATGCTACATTTGACTCAAGAAAAAACAGTCACTAACTGCTTCACACGTATTTGGATATAACTACCATTTTCGTTATGAGTGTCATTGTCTCTTCAGCTTGTGCAACCATTGGATTCAGGAGTTTGTGGCCTGTTTACTTTGATATCAGCACAGGATAGAAAATGGCAAGCGCACACACACACACACACACACACACACACACACACATTCTTTCTATTTCTCAAAACTTTTTTAATAATAAAATAAAGATTAACATCTTGTTTTGAAAACATGCAAACTTTGGTATTACTGTAGAAGTGTTTTATATGCATTTTATTGATCGCTGTATGTTAAAAATCATGCAATGCTATCTAAAATCCATATATTATCTATTCATATTAGGAACAAATACTGTATATAATGCCTCAGGTAAGAAAAAAAAGTAGAAAATGACATCAGTGAAAGTTAAAAAATGATTCCTACAGAACAGCTTTGGTGCTTACTGTGGCTTATTACTACTCTACTGCAGGCGTTAGTCATTTTCCAGGGATTTGAGCTTTCTGATCTTAAAAGAATTTATTTTCTAAATTTCAAAATACAGAATGAGAATATTGAGATGATGAGGAGGAGGCAGAGTGAACACTAAGATATCACAGTACATTTGTTATTTACTCATGAAAATGGATGCTTTTCCATTTGCATATGCTTCTGCTGAGATCTGCAAGCAGAAAAGCAATGGTGACTGTTTGACAAATTAGCCAATCTAGAGTATTTCTTAAACATGTGTATGGCTTAATAATCTTACATCCACTATGGCTTAGTTTTTTTTAAGTATATAATTATGCATGCGAATCAGAGAACTGGCAAAAGAGGAAAGGATGATGAAAGAAAGATAATCATGAAAAAGCATGATTTTTTGAGTTCTAAAGCAGAAAAACAAAATGTTTTGAGAAAAACAAACAAGATTCATGAACATTAATCACTATTTACTGAAGTTCCTCTTTGGAAAAACTAGTAGTTCTTAATATAATAGAGAATTTCACTAAAATGAAATTGATTTTTTGCTTAATGTTTCAAGAACAGTATTGGAGCTATTCATTTTCTGTGCCATTCAAAAACTTATCTTGGCCTATTAACTGAAATAACCTGTTTTTCAGTAACTTCATAAATCATACAACCCCAGAATTTTCTTTCCAATTAGTTATAATTCTCTTTACATTAATTCATTTATATATATATATATTCAAAATGTATTGAATCATAATTCAATAAGCCCAAACTGAGTTTTTTGTAGGCCTAACTCATTTATAAGTGGCATATTAGTCTTAGTAATAAAAAATTCCTTTCTGTTCCATATTAACAATAATGATTTCATTGGAAGGTTGTGAGAAGAAGTCAGAAAATGGCTTTTTCTTAATTAAATTTTTTTTGTAGTGAATATGACAGTTCAGAGCATTTAGAAATTAGTCATTATACTTTTGAACCAAACAGCTTTTGCCGGATCAGGAAACAAGAGAAAAAAAATTTATGATTAAAAGAGTATCAGAGAATAGGTAGTGAATAGAGGACATTTGGGAGGAATAATTAATTATTAATCCTTAAAGTGATAGTCCCTTTGTAAACAAGAGGAAGATGTACTCCTCGGAATCTCCTCATGGTGAAAAAGGAGAAAATATTGGCAGTATGCAGATAATGAAACTGATTGGAATGGTGTTATGGTTTATACATTGTGTCAACTTGATAAGTTTGGAAGTTTAACTAAGAGACTCAGCAGGGAGCCAGGAGGCTTACTTTGAAAATATCCTCCTCCTGTGCAAGTAAAGGGCACAGAGATTTTTTGAGTGCTACATCTACCCTGAAGGGCAGGTTGTGGCCTGCATATAAGGGCAGAAAAGAGGCTTTCTCTGCCCCTCTTTTGGTCTGGCTGCTGGCTTGAGGTGTTGTCCGGATGCCATGCCACCCTGCTTTAGAGCCAGTTGATTACAGACTGAACCCTCCACAAACTGTAAGCTAAATAAACCTTCCTTCCTTCATTTTGGGTGTTGTGTATTTTGTCCCAGCAATGAGAGGAAAGTAACCAAGACAAATGGATATATTGGTGTCTGTCAATTTAGGTGTGTAATTATCTAAACACTGTGCCATGATTTCAGCAAGGGAAGAGGACATTGAATTATTCTATTATTTATGAAGAGTGACAGAGATCAAAATTCAGTAGATGATGAGAGGAAGTTAAATACAATTAGTTAATAATTTGGTATTATACATTATACATATGTGAAGTATTGATTTATACATGTGTTTATTTTCTTCATCCCTTTAGTTATACCTCAAGACTAGGATAAAATGCTGTAAAGATGAGTTATCATGAAGGAATAAGAAAAAGAACACTAAAATTCTGAGTTTTGATTTCACAACCAGAACCAGAATTGTATGTAGCTTTCAAAAAACACATTTCTTGGCCTAAGATACACTAGGCACTAAATTGTGGAAGAGGAAAAAAAGTAGGGCTCCAAGATTAAGACTAAACTGAAATACAGTGAGAGACTACGTTTGATAATCAGAAGAATTAAAATCCTGAAGGGAGAGGAAAATAAACTGTCAGGTGAAGAAAATTAGAGAGGGCTTTATATTACCACATTACCAACATGGTCAGTTGACCCCAAAGAAATACGTGGGGAATAAACTGGCCCTTACCTCTGTGTCTCAATGGAGTATCAAGGAATAAATAAATTATCTTAAGTCTTAAGTGTGAGAAACGTGAAATTTTAATTTCATAATATTGTGGTTGCATGCTACATAAAAAGCAGAGAGGTGATGATAGTTTCAGACATCATAGTGAATATCAACACTGAAGAGCAAAAAAAAAAAAAGAAAATAAAAAAGAAACACCTTACACCTATAGAGAAAGTCAGTATAGAGAAACTCACAATAGACCGATGTCACCTTTTAATGCAATCTGTGCTTTTGCTTAAATAACTCAAAATTTTGATGCAATTCTTTCAGGATAATTTCTGTTGTATAGTTCATGAAAGGAAATGCATGGGAGAGCAAGAAAAGTCAGAAAAGAGAATGCAAAACAAACAAGTTGACTTGGCATATATTTCTTTCAAAGATCTAAGCATATTAACCTTCTTTCCTTTATACAATATGTGATTTGATTAAGTTATATAAATTGCTATTTCATTTATCTCAAATAAATGTTTGTACACATCACATTTTACAGAATATCATCACAAGGATGCAGAGTAGGGGAAAAGCTGGAGAAGCAGGAGATAATTGGCAAATCCAGTTTCATTTTTAGGCAGAAGCGATGAAAGAAATAGATCTCAAGGAATTTTGCTTAGCTACAGCTAGGAAAGATTATTACAAGATGAAGACATCCTCCAGATGTGGTAGGTAGTAGTTAATCAAGTAATATTGACTGACAGGGACTCACTTTCAAGTTCTCCTAAGAAAGAATTTTTACAATAGATGTGAAATCTTACAAGTTTCAGGAGTTAAATCATAAAAGGGAAAAAAATGAGCCGAGTGTGGGGGCGTACACCTGTAATCACAGTACTGTTGGAGAGTAGGCCAGTATGCTTACAAATTCAAGGCCTGCATGGGCAATGTAGGCACTTAGCAAGACACTGCCCAAAATAAAAAAGAAAAAGACTGGAGATACAGCTCAGTATGAAGGCCCTAGGATCAAATACCACTATCAAAATAAAAGCTTTAAATTTCTTACACAAAGTACCATTTCGAAGTCTCTGAAATAAGCCCTATAAATTTGTTTACACCCAAGGTCAAATTCCATACAAAGAGTTTGCTAAAATACTAAATCACATCGTGATAGCAAATGCACATTTATAAGACACCTTGTTACTACTATAAGCTAATTTCTATAGAGCAGAGCTTGTGTACTTTTGGACTGATCTTAGGAAGTTAGGAAGAAGTAACTTTTTGTCAGAATGTTAAAATTATGAGTAGTATAAAACACACTTTATTATTCAAGACAAATATATTATTCAAAATATTTTTTTGTTTCTTAGAAATTTTACATATATAATCACAAATGAAAGTGTAAGTTTAAAATGTTATTGTTTAGGAAATAAATTAGAGGTTAATTGAAATTCAAGTCATGGATAACATGCATTTATTTTTCATGTATATTGGTCAAGGGAGATTGGTCAAGGATTTCACGTCAATCCTATTAAAGGCCAACAGAGGGATTATCTAAACAATTTTCTGGCTGCTAAAATCATCTCATGGTTATTAATTGTTTATATTACTATTTAGTATAGATCAACAAAGATTTCACAGGAGTAGTTTGTCCTGTAAATTGTAAAATAAATACAAAGTGTGTTTTAATAACATCTAAAAGGAAAAGACTTCAGGGATCATAAGTTGTAATTATGCTAATGAACCAGTTAAAATTTCAAAGTCTAGCAAGCAAATATGAAATTTTTCATTATATATTTTTATCTTATGCTCTGTAGGAAATCTTAGACTATGAATAAAACTACTAATTGCTTATGTATATCTTCCAAGTTTATTGTTGAATCATAATATTTTACATGCATGAAAAGGTAAAATAATAGAACAATTTTCACAATGCTTGCAGTAAAAAGTAAATTTTAAACAGATTCTTGAAACTGAGTCATTTTTGTAAGTGTAATACCTTATCTGTATCAAATAATTCAACAGTCATTTCCAGATTTCAAGCTGCTATCATGTTTCACTGAAATATTTCATTAGCCTTCTAAATTGTGTTTTTCCATTCCTATTCCACTTATAGCAAGTACAGAGTTCCAATTTAATCTCTTAATATGGGTGGGCATGTTGTTACTTACCTGTGATCCTGACTCTCTGGGAAGCTGAGGCAGGAGGGCAAGGACAGCAAGTTCAAACCCATCCTTGGCAATTTAGCAATTTCAAGAGATTTTACCTCAAACAAAACAAGACCTAGTCAAACTAAGCCAAGCCAAGCCAAACCAAACAAACAAAACAAAATGAAACAAAACACAACAAAACCAAATGGGGTAAAAGGCTGGAAATGTAACTCAGTAAAAAGACAATGCTGAGTTCTGGGAAAAAAAATGAGTTTCTGTTTAAATGTAAATATCTTCATGCCCATCTCTTCCTTAGACATCACAATGGATTCTCTGGACCAGAGACCTTACTCACAGCCACATACTCAACATTATATATCCAATGGCTCTCTGTCTGAGTTCATTATCTGTCAAATCTCATACTTTCTCACTATGCTTCAGACAGATTGCCCTCTGCTTTTATCCTGGACTTGTAAGCACACATATTTTTTAAACACTAGCTCAATTCTTTTTATCTGTTTACTACAATCATATTCTCACAACTTTGGAAAGTTTAGAACAAGTATAATTTCATCAAAAGATTTATTGGCCACCTTAAAATCAATTGTATTGCCAATTCACTCTCTACTTCTTACACTACTTACTTTATCTTCACAAAAATTCTCCTAGTGGTGCATTACATATTTTTCTTGTTGGCTTACAGTCTCCTGGAATGTAGCTGTCATAACAAAAATGATTTTCATTTACTTATTCTCTTTTTGTGAGGTTATGTAATTTTTTTTGCTTTGATTTAACTAAACTATCCCTAAAGCCCATACACTTCCTTGCCCAAAGTATAGGGATTCGATAAAAACAAATTGAACGAACCAATACGTATTAATATGACTAATCCAAGTAATCCATTCGTAATTGGTTGGGTCTTTTTCCTCTAATATTGTATTTTAATTTTAAAATAATTTATTTGTAAATGAAATAACTTAAAAAGTTCTGAAAACATTAGAGTAATACTATTAGGATATTGTTCAAAAACAATTTAAGACTTTATCACATTATAAAATGCTTAGCTCTTCAAAAAGGGAGAGAGAGAGAATGCCAACATACCAAACGAGAAAAGGACAGAAGGATGTTACAACAGTACCACTGAAATTTATACAACAGTAAGTAAATGTCTTGAAAAATCATATGGTGACAAATTTGGAAATTGAGTAGGAATGAACACAGTTCCACACACATATGACCTAACAATGTTAAACTGAGAGAAATTTTAAAACATTCATCAATTGACAACAATCAATGACACTGAAGAAATAATTAAAAATTCCCTCACAAAAGAAAAAATTCCAAAGCCTGAACAAACTGATTGCTAAACTTTACCAGGGTTTTAAAAAAAGAACTAATATCAAACTGCTTTGTCAATTAGAAAAGGAAGAAATTTTTCCCCTCAAATCCAAAATTTTCCTTCCACCAAAGAATAAGGATACAAAAACAAAATAAATGTATAGGCCAATATCTTTAATGAAACTAGATACAAAATTCTTTAGTATGTCTTTTTTTTTAACATTAAGTAAGTTTTATTGTAAATAAGGAGAGCAGTATTGTAGCTCTTAGATTTCCAGGAAGGATTCCAAATGACGTGAGGCCCTTTGTCGTGGTAATTTATACAGCAAAATCATAATGTGATTAAAATATGGGTAAGACTACCATCAATCTATAGGATTACAAGTATAGGTGCTTAGCTAGCATTGATCCAATGGGGAAATAAATCATGTAGCAAGAGTACATGAAAAGAACAAAGACATTTTTGGGAAGAGATGGGTTCAGATGCTCTGGTCACACACCTGGGTGATTCATGACTCAATTTAAAGGACCAGGTGCTACTATTTACAGTAGAACTCAAATTAATATTTATCCCTTAGGAAAATGTGTGCTTGGCCTCTGCATTTTTATGTTGAGGCCTGGTCTTTTTCAGATGCACCACCAGCCACAATTCTTATGTCTTTATCTTTCACTGAATTCCTTTAGGGTTTAGGTCGTGTTTCTTCTGCCTTGCCTATTATTCCCTGTCCTCACTTTCCTACATCCCTTCTTACATGCACAAACCCTACCTTCTTCTCTCCTAACACTTCTCTTCTGGTTTGTTCTTCACATTATTTTATTTTGTTTTTCTCTTATAAGAGAAACCATAGCATTTTTTTTTATTATTTTAAAGAGAATAGAACAAAACAAAGCAAAACAAAACAGAATAGAGTCAAACATAATATAGCATTTCAGAACAGAACACTGAAAGCTGTACAGGTTTTCAAAACGTAACAACAGGAGATTAACAATGGTTACCCTAGGGTCTCTTGCTTTCTTCAAAATGGTTGTTCATACATTTACAGACAATAAACTCAAACACAACAAAGTAATATAAAACCAGATAAAACAAAAGAGCATTACAGGCCTTCAAGTCAGATAACAAGAAACCAGCAATGGTTACCGTAGTGTCTCATTTTTCAAAAAAGCTGTTCCTATCTTCTCACATATTGCCTTCAAATAGTAGGAAAGGGACTTAAACCAATCAAACCCAAGATTAAAAGCACCATAGGATTTCAGAACCATTTCTCCATATTTATCAAGAATTTTGTATCTTATTGAGTCTTTCAGTTTCTTACACTAGGGAGGCAATGCGGTGCTTACACATGTGTGTTTGCTTTATTTCACTTATGAGTATGTGTACTGGGTCTTTTTTGATCTGGAGGTCCAGGGTCAAAATATTGACTGTCCTCTTCTCCACTTATTCTTCTAGCTCTGGCCTCCATATCTCAGTTGTTGAACACCTCCAAGATCAGTTACACCAATATTGCAGTGGGAGCAGTAGGTTTAATTTTATTATCTTATCTAAATTGTGAGTACTTTGAAATATTCATGCTATGACCAAGGAATGGTTATTTCTTTACCAATTATGGTTGTCTTAGAATTTGAATCCCTGAAGAATGTTAACAGGTAACAATTATGAAATTTGAGAAAATTTGAGATCAAGGGTAACATATCATTTTAACCTAGCTATCATAGTGGCATTATATTAGAACTATTAGGTCTTATTATTATATCTGAAAGACATTTAAATATCCTAGTGTAGAATAACTTTTAATTCTGTTTTTTTAACTGCAAGACATTAAATGATATAAACTTTAACTTAAATTTGTTGTCTTTTAATAGAGTGTGATTTATGAAGAATATACTAATCTATGGATATACTTCATAGGTAATTAATGTCTAACATGTTAATATCTAGCCTGATGTTACCTGGACTATAGTGTTTGGATATCTTTAACTGTCTAACACATTTATATAACAGCAAAATCAGCATAAGCATGGAAAAAGTATTCATAACATCTGTCCTGCTGTACTAGGCTAGAATGCCATGTGCATTTCATCACAAATAGCAGATACACATGTAAGGAAATGTTGAATACTTGACCATTAAAATGTTCATCACTATAAAGCCAGTGGTGTGATAAGGAGCTTTTGCAGTTTTATATCTTTGAATGATTGTACACTTTGGAAAAACAAATATACCATTTAATATACCATGAGATTACAAATGATAGGTATCACAGCCATACAGAAATCTTTTAATGTATATAGATTTTACATAAGACAAATTTTATAATCTTTTACAGGTTTTATAAGGTATGACTATATGGACAAGAACTAAGGACAATTCTACAGCTCTAATAAGTTAAGGAAACAGTGTTAATGAGCACAAATAGGTACATTATTCAATAAAGAACTGTATATTACAATAGCAAAAACGCTTGTTAAATCAAATTTTAAGTTTCATGACCAAATTTGAAGAGATGTCAAATTTTGATCACTTTATATGTTTGATTGAAATATACATTGCATGAAAGAGAGCACCTACTAGTTACTTTATATGTATTAAAATTATGTAGTCTTAACTGTATAACCTTTAAGTTTAGAGACTCAGAGGATAGCCTGATTTTTAGATGTACATACATATATTCTCAAATATGTTATGTCATAAACTAACAGTTGTTTAACTATTCATAAACTAATTATCAAAAACATTTTAAAGGTTAATATTCAATTACTCTTGAACTATTAAAGCTTACGTTTTAGTAACCAAAAGTATAATGATAAGGACACAAGAAGCTTATTTTAGCAAATTATAGAACCTTTGTTTTTATATCTAGTTTTGTGAGTTTAACCATGAATTGGCCAGGGATACAGCTCAGCAGTACAAAGCCTACCTGGAAAGCATGAGGTCCTGAGTTTCATTTCCAAATACAAAAAAAAAAAAAAATTAACCAAGATTATCTCACTATTTTTAGAAAAACACAATGTTTCAGACATAGAAAAGTTAACTTTTTAATTATGAATAGAAACAATTACTTTAGATGACTCATTATAACAGTTAACACTTTTTAAAAAATATATATATGTTTTTATATATATATGGAAAATATATATGTCATGTTTATATTATATGTTATATATATTATTATATGTTTTATATATAATACATGTTTCTCTTGGTTACATATATATACATATATATAAAATCTCTTATGTGAGGCTCACAGACAATAATAGATATTGCATTTTTTAAAATATATTATCTTGGTTACCTAACAACCTGGATGGAAATATATTACCAACTTCAAAGACATCTTTACTCTTTCCAACTAATTTAAATTAGCCTACCAGTAGGCTATGTAAACCACAAGAATTTGAGATGTCTTGAGTGTTTATCTACAGTTTTATATCTTTGCATGATTGTACACTTTGGAAAAATAAATATACCATTTAATATACCATGAGATTACCATCCTGAAACTCATATACATGGTAAGCCATCCTGAAAACTTATATACATGGTTTTCCTTGAAAATTTTAGAAAGACATCCAAAAAACAAATAAACAAGCAAACAAACAAACAAAAAGAAAGAAATTGAAAATTTCTCAAAGAAACTGCAGTTGCTTTAACTGGATATTAAAACCAATTGAACAGACAAACAATGACATTTAAATAAATTGCACACTCTCAAGAGTATTGGCCAAGTTGTAGTAACTCTCTTACTGTAAATAACTCTTTTACTGGACCAGGGAGGTAGCTTAGTGGCACAGCACCTGCCCGGCAAGATGAAGGTCTTGAGTTCAATTCCTGGTGCCAAAAAAAAAAAAAAGTTAAAGATTTTATGTTTGCATTCATAAATATATTAGTCATATCTTATCTTATTTATAGGTCATCAATTAGCAGAGATCTCTTATAATAAGAATCAGACAGCAATAACCCTTTTGCACCTGTGAAAGCAGAAATTCTTTTTTCAGGACCAGAAATTGAACTCATGACCTCACTCTTGCCAGACAGGAGCTGCACTGCTGGTCTATATTCTATGTCCCCTGCCCTCAGAGATTGTTTTACTTTTAGTTTATTTAGATTTTGTCTTTTTGAGACAGGGTCTTCCTATGCAGTTCAGATTGGTCTTGAGCTCACTTTGTAGGCCAGACTAGACTGGTCTTGAACTTGCAACGATCCTGCTGCCTCAGCCTCCCGAGTGCTGGGATTACAGGCATGTGCCACCATGCCCGACTAGAGATTGTTTCATAGAGGGGACCTACACTGATGGTTTATCTTATTGTCATAGCCAGCTAAACAACATTCTCATTGTATTTGTTTTGATACAGTAGCCACAGCTGATAGTGGAAACTGCTGTTTTGATAGACAAATGTAACTGTTCTCTCTAAAGGGACAGACTATTAAAGGTAATTTCAACTACTACAAATAAAATTCAAAAACACATTGAAAATAACATACACTGTGATCCTTTGTTTTACTCAAGGAATACAAGGAATGTTCAATTTATTTTAATAAATAACCAAAATGCAACATAAATAACATCAATCATAAACAACACTTAGATCTCAATAGACAAAACCTTTGATAAATTTAAAATTTCTTCATAAAAGAAAAGCCCTGGAGAAACTAGATATAGATGGAGCCTACCTCAAAGTAATAAAGGCAATATAAGACAAATCATAGCCAACATCATATTGAGTGGGCAAAAATTGAAATATTTTCCTCTGAAATCAGGAATAAGATATGAATGTACTCTTTCAGTATTGTTATTCAATACAGTACTTGAAATTATAGACAGAGAAATTGGCAAGTAAAAGAAATAAAGAGGATAAAATTAGAAAAAGATTCAAATGATATTGTGTACAAATATTCTGGTTCTGTTCCTTGAAAACTAAAGATTCCATTAAAAAGTTCCTACATTAATAAATTTAGGAAAGTAGCATGCTACAAAATCATTGTACAAAAATAAGTAACTTTTCTACATACCAGTAATGAACTTTCTGAGAAAGAATTCAGAAATACAAACATATTCAAAATATTCTGGATAAAAAGAAAAGAGAAATAAATTCAACCAAGGTTTTGTCTATTGAGATGAAAGACTTCAACAGTGACTGAACACTGTAGAAAAGTTGAGGAAGTCAGTATAATAGGGAGAAAAACCTCTCATTTTCATGATTTCAAAAGTTAATACTATTAATACAGTCATACTACCAAAATGATCTGCAGAATTACTGCAATCTCCATCAAAATATTAATGACACTACATATGAAGATACATCATCCTAGGAATTCCTAAAATATATGTTTAAGCACAAAAATCTCAAACTCCAAAGCAATCCTGAACAAAAATAGTAATTCTACCAATGTCAGGATAGTTAATTTCAAAATATACTACAGTAGCAAAAATAACATGGTATACGAATAAAAAGACAAATGTAGAACAATGGAAGATGAAAACCTATGTAAAAATCCAATTATATACAGCAAAGTGATTCTTGACAAAGGTACAATAATGTGTGTTAGAGAAAAAGATAACCTCTGAAAAAATGGTATGGAAAAAAGTCTTACGTGTAACTTGTATGTGAGTATCTTACATGTGAAGACAGAAATTAGATTCACATTACCCAACCTGTTTAAGAATTAACTAAAAACTGAGAATACTCCAAGATATGGACAAAGATAGAAATTCCCTGAAAACTATTCCACTAAGCTAAGGAAATAAAAGCAACAACTGGTAAATGAGATTGCACTAAATTAAAAAGTTTCTACACATCAAGGAAACCTAAAAGTAAAGCAAAAACTTACAGTATGGGACAAACTTTGTGAGTTATTCATCTGACAGAAGATTCATATCTGAATTACAAAGGGAACACAATTAAGAACGACAATGAGAAAAACAGGTACTTCCATTTAAATACTGAAAAATATCTTAATTGTTCTTAGTATTATCAATATTTTTATCCATAGGAAAATGTAATGAAAAACACATTGAGATTTCACCTTAACCTAGTCAGAATGCCTACTATCAAAAATCAAAAGAAAACAATAAGAAAAAAGAAAAGAAAAGGAGAAAAGAAAAAAATGCCAAGAAGAATGTGGAGAAAATTTAAACTCATTACTGTTGATGACAATATAAATATTTACAGCTATTATGAACAAAAGAGTGTAGAGATTCCTCAGAATACTAAAAATTGAAGTACATTTGGTCCAGATATTACTTTTGAGTGCACAGTGGTACCTTGGTTCATGAATTTAATTTGTTCTGCTATTGTGGGGAAGAGAGCCATGGTTGTTTTCTTTACTCAATGAGGAGTTTGTGAATGGAAGCAAAATTTTGCCAAGTGCTTTTGTGGATGAACCAAATTATTCATGAAAAGAAATATTTGTGAATCAATGTAGCATTGTATTTTTGAAGAAAATGAAGTTAGCGTACAATAGTGATACCCGGAACTTATGTGTACTACAACACTTTTCACAATACATAAGATGCGTCAGCTTTCCTATTGCTAATCAGAATACTTAACACCCACAACAACAAAAGAAAACAAGAGTGAGAGACAGATTTTTTTTGGTGTACATTTTAAGTGGATTCATTTCATGGTCATGTTTCTAAACAGAAATGACACGGTAGGAATGTGTAATAGAGAAAAACTCCTTAGGTCACGTTGGCTGTGAAACAGAGTAGGGAACAGTAACAGAGAGGAATGGGTAAGAGACTATATGTAGTATCCAAAGTCCTGAGACTATAACCTACTCGGACACACCCAGCAACCTGCTTCAACAATATGCTAGGCATTTCTTAATCCAAAGAAGTTGATATAATAGGATTAATGGTCACAATGTGAAATCACCCTAGGTGCCAATCAACAGGTGAATGTATAAGGAAAATAATAGGATATATGCATGATGGAGTATTATTCAACCACAATGAAGAATGAAATTTTGTAGTTTATAGAAAAATAGACTGAAATAGCAGGAACATTTTAATCAAAATGACTCCAACATAGAAAGACAAGTTCCACATATATTTTCTCATAAGTAGAAAACAGAGAGAGAGAAAAAAAAGATGATCTGAAGTAGAAAAGGAACTATTATGGGAAGGAAAGGAGAATGGAGGAGATTGGGAAGACAGGAGGGAAAGAGAGGGCAGAAGGGAAGGTGCATACAATCAAAGCACAATGGATGCATAAATGGAAATGTCACAACAGTACCCCTTAACTTGTACAATTAATATCATGGAGTAATTATAAAATTATAAAAAGAAAAAAAATTGACATTTTGTAATATTCAGAATAAATCAGTTAGTAAATATTTCAGATACACAGTCATACATAAAATATGATCTGTAAGTATACAAGGTTTATTTAATGAAATGAATGATGGATATGATAAAGGTATGAGTGAAACTAGGAAAAAAATGAAGACAAAGTTTGTGTTTGAAAAGATGTATTTTGTTTTTCTCCTTTTTACTTAATTGTTGATGGAAGATTTGTTGCCCTGGGTTATGCAGATGATGCTAAGTGTGATATGCACCACTGTTCAATGGAGACTGACAACTGGTTATTAATCATGTGTGCTCACAGTTGGAGGTAGGTGGACCCCACATCATTCAGAGCCACTTGAAAGGCTGTCCTGGAGAGAATAGTGAACAGGAACATTGTGAGAAGCAGGCCCTGCATAACAAGAGGAAGAGTATGATTTCCAGGACTGGCAGAGAGCTGAAGTTCACTATGAAGGAAAAAGTAATGGATGTCCAATTGTTGTGATAGGCAGTTGTTCGTTAAGGGTCCTTATTCTCCGGAATAGAGAAGCAGGAAATTTGCAGACATTTGAGTGCTACAAAATTTTAATAGTTATCAAACAGCACATAATACTGAATCTTAATTTAAGATCTTGGCCAGAAAGATGCAGTACACGAGAGAGTGAAGACTAACTGTTTCCTGAAATGGAAAATAATGAGACCACTCACAGGGAGTGAGTAAATAGAGGAGGGGGTTGAACCAAATATGAGGTCAGTTGTTGAATTGTTGGTATCGTTGAGTTGGAGACTTGACTTTGTTCAGATTTACAATAAAGGTTTGGAAGACTTTCACAAGTTGAAAATAAATTTTAATTTTAGTAGGAGAAATAAATGGTAGAGTTACAAGTAAGCATAGTCACATGTATATTTTAGAATATTATGAATAATATCAAAATAATGTTAGTGTCCTTATTAAAAAATAGAATCTGTTCTGTGTACTTCAATTTTCACGTAAGTAACCAAAGTTAATTATTTTGTTTTGATTGTCATATAGATAAGGATAAGATAAATCCAGGACTTTTCCACCAAACCACAGTTCCCTCTGAAGGTATAGTTCAGTTATAAAATTTAGCCAAGAAATATCATCAATAACTCATTAACCATAAATTAAATTTTTATATTAGTAAACAAGGTAAAATTTTAGGAAGACAAACTCAAGTTTACTTTTATTATTCATTAGTAAAAAGAAGTAGTAACTATAATTGGGATAGATGTGGGAGAGCATTGGAAATATCATTAAAATGTCAGACACTCTGCTAGAAAATATATCATCTAATAATGTGTATTTTTAAAATCAAAATGCCCATGTAAATGAAAATTAATCAAATTTAAAAAATTATTTGCTTGATTAATTAAAGAGGGAATTCAAATAAGTTAAAACCAGTTTAAAGAGCATAAGAAGAGCAATGCCTTTATAGAAAATGTAATAAATGTTAAGCTGGTATTGGGGATTACATACAAAAGGATGTAATACATTACAGAACAATAAATGTATCTTTTAGAGTTGTGCTTTCTTCAGTACATGCAATTTTTTTTTAGTCAATAGGAAGCCAATTAAGATCTAAGCCTTTATACTGCACTGAAAAAAAAAAACAGTAATCTCTTCTGCCAATTTCCAAGTTTAGTATATTTTTCCTGACACATTCAATCTTTAAAAAGACTTATGAAATGAATATATTTGAATACATTTGTCTTCATTTTACCTATGAAAAATACAGTTCATAATTTTCTAACTGATCTCAAAATGAATTTATTAAACAATATGAAAATATTAGTTATAAATAAAGATAGCCTCCTCTATTTTTAAATCTATATTCTTGCAAATGTAGCAAGTTTCTACTTAAACTATTTCATTATGTTGGAGAATCAGTAAGTAGAGTTATGTTAGGAGGAAGTACTCATGTCGTTGGCAGCTGGTGTGGCAACCAACACGTACTCAGAGTAAGGTGCTAAATGTGTTTAAAAATATATATGATACCTACAAAAGTTTTGTTTCTATTGAATCTTTTTCTCATTTTTTTCTTTTCTTTTCCTTCCTTTACCCCTTCCCCTTCCCTAGTTACTCTTCTTATTTGAACATGGTCTTGCTATTTCACAATATAAATTATACATTTTCATCATTATTTACACTTTCAGTGAGGGAAGAGCAGTGAAGGGATGGTGAGGGAATGAGAAAAAAAACGAATCAAGATATCTCATGTAGAGATTAAATTCCCTGTAATGAATGTGATCATTATGTCTATCTAAAATGTACCAATAAACTTCATTAATCAAAATCTTTAAAAATTCAAAAATATTTGACTGTTATACTCCCCCACATGCACCTGACAAGATTCCTTTAAGTGAATTTAAAAATTTCAGTGTTCTCAACTATTGATCTACTCTCCTTCAATCATCTATGAGTTTTCTTATTCTTTGTTTATTTCTATACTGTGAATAAATGCCTCTGGCATCAAAAGTAGAATTCCCTTCATCTGTGACATGGAGGTTACCCTTTGTTATATTCTAAAACTATCAATTCGTATTTTAATGAAATTACCCTCTTGCTGTTGAAAATTCTTGATTGTATTTCCATGTTATTTTGGATAACACTAAATTCTGCAATAATTAACAAAACCATACATGGGTTGAAATTTATCATATGTAAAACCACTTTCCTTTCTTCTTTTCTTTTACACTATTTTTCTACTATATCATTCATCTGGTTTCTACAGAAAACTGCAAGAATTAACCCAATTCAAAGTGTTAGTACTACTGTTATCTTTAGAGTTAAATTACATTTCCCTAGGTTTCTTACAAAGAATTTTCTCATTTATGTACTTAAAATTAAAAATTAGATGTTTTAGTAGGGATTCTCTTGACAATATTATTTAAATATGAAACCATCCTTTTTGTGTGATTTCTTTAATATTTTATCCTGCATTAATCACTATTAGTGTACTCTGCATTTTAATGAATGTTTCCATGTCTGTCTCCCTAGTTTAAGTATAAAATAACTAAGTGTAGAAAGCATGTCTTTTATTTATCTGTCTTCATCTTAATCTTATAAAACAGTGACTGAGTCTGTAGTGTATCATAGATATCTCATAACTATTGTGTGAATTTAGTGAACAGTGAATAGATGGACTGAACTTTAACTGATAGATAATAGATGTTTAAAAGTTTCTTTTTGCTTATTCTTCCTCTTTTTTCTAGTGAATTATATTTTTGTAGGACTCATTTATTTACGTTATTGATTGAAATTTCTACGTTAATATGGCAAAGTATCTCCAACTGAAAAGTGCTTTCAAAAATTCACATTGATGTTTATATGTGTACCAGTTCTTCAATTATAAGGATGTATGGGAATTATTATCTTAAAATATAGTTTAAACATTGTGAAAGAAGCCGGGTCTGGTGGCACAACCTGTAATCCCAGCACTCAGCAGGCTGAGACAGGAGGATCGTTGTGAGTTCGAGACCAGCCTGGGCTACAAAGTGAGTTCAAGGCCAGCCTGAATGGCATAGTGAGATCCTGTCTCAAAAACACAAGGGCTGGGAATTTAGTTCAGTGGCCTAAACACCTGCCTGGCAAGCGCAAGGTTGTGAGTTCAATCCCTGGTGCCACAAAATAAATAAATAAATACACATTGTGAAAGGATAATTCCAATATTATCATATATTTCCTAGGATATTGACATTACTTAAAATGTAGAAACGTCTACTCTGGATTTTAAAGTTCTTTTAAGTAGCATATTTAGAAATATACATACATTAGACAGATTTTTAAATGAAATTTGAAATATCTACTCTTGGGTCACATAAAACTAGCTCTGGGTTTCAGATTTCCATGAACACTTATTTCTTGGACATACATTAAAAGAGAAAACCAATAAAAATGAAACTATCATAGATCTACTGAATATTAGCATGCATTACTGCAGAGGAGTACCAGACTTTCCTAGATTAGTGGGAAAAATGTAAGGTTCAAGCAGAGAGTAAGAAATCTGGTAACTCAAAGAAGAGAATGATAGAATGAATTTCTTTGAATAAAAAATAAATAACAAAGACAGTGATGAAAAAAGGTGATATAAGTTGTCATAGACAAAAGACATCTATGCTACTTTCTCTAGATCCATTTTTTTTGTTTTCATTGTACATGTTCACAGTACATAACATTTATAGTCTTTGTGTGGAGTTGGTACATGTACATAA
The DNA here is from genome assembly GCA_004365215.1 of Cuniculus paca. Lineage (NCBI taxonomy): Eukaryota > Metazoa > Chordata > Mammalia > Rodentia > Cuniculidae > Cuniculus > Cuniculus paca. The sequence continues at coordinate 127,008 of RJWT010000002.1, forward strand.
TAGGTCTTAATACCATTTTTCAGCCCCTTCCTTTTTGTTTCTTCCCCTTCCACACATCTTTTAATCCCCTTCCCATTTGAGAAACATTCAATTGCATCTTCTGCCCATTTCTGTTAAAGAAGATAACTAGGACAAATATGTAGACAGATAATGAAAATTTGCTATCAGAAGCCCTAGTGATGATGATGTCTTTTTAGTATTTTGTTAGAACTGAGAAGAAATTTACTCTTCAGTTTCATCATAGTTATAATGGAGCACATTCTCTCTCTCTTTTTTTTGAGCATATTCTCTGGCTTTGTATATTTGTTGACTCATCAAAACTTCAGGCCTTCCACTCCAGTGCCCCACCTGTAGTCGTTTGAAAGAAAACCTACTATGGAAAGCAGACACCAAAACGTCTCCCCAGATTTGTAGGCAGATTTATTTTATGTCAATAGGCGCTGATCTGGATCATTCCCAAAATATCAGGTCCTGAAGGTTCAGGGAGGGAAGGTTTTATGGGGTCTGTAAAGGGTAGGAACAAAAGTAGAGTGCTTGACTGTTTCTTCTGGTTCTTACAATATGCATCACAGTGATCAACTATGCACCATAGTGACCAGCCATTTTTTGGAGATAGCAATAACCGGAACTGTAACAGGAACTATTAGCAGAGAAACTAAGTCTGTTTCAGGTCTGATTTCTTAAATCTGACATGTAGCTACAGGCACTTATAAATGAGAATGACCTTACTTAAACACTTGTTGTGCCTTCCAGTGAAAACGTCAGAAAGTATCAATGAAATGACAAGATGTAACCAGTGTACATTCCAGAAAATTAAGCATTACAATTATTTTCTCACTTTGTTTCCTCCAAAGAGATCAAAATGAATAAAAATTGGTAGACTATCTTAAAATAAAGACTTCCACTTTTTGCCATTAACTAGCAAATTGGAAATTTCCCAGGATCAAAATGTACTATGTGAATATATAACATCAATTCTGGAAGAAATGTCTTGTTTTTCACTTGATATTTTTTTAATTCTTCAGTGCTTGAATTCAAAGTAGCACAGACCAAAAATTCATGATATTTTAGTAACTTGGTGTTCAATATATAATCTATTGTTTTAGTTTGCTATTGCAATAGGTCATGTTATCTTATCAGATAAAACAACACAAATTAAAACAACAAATTCATTATTATGTATGTAGTTTTGAAGTTAGAAGTCTGTGAAACTTACTATACTAGGTAAATGGTCAGCAACACTGTTTCTTTCTGGAAACTTTAGAGGAGAATCAGTTTTCTCACCTTTTTTAACCATCCCCACTCCTCCACCATGGACCCCTAAGTTCTCAAACTAGCAGTAGTCAGTCGAGTATTTCTCAGAATGCTGTTTAGACTGTTTTTTCTCCCTTGTCCCTATTTAGCAAAATTTATGCTACATTCATATTGATTGTTCTGGTTAATATCCTTAATGTTAAAATTAGTAGAGTATTGCCTACCCCAGCTTATTTTTAAACTAAACTTTGGGATATCATGACTTAAGGAGCAAACTGATCAAGCAGTGACTTATTTTGTAAAATTAGAATTTTTATTTTAAACCAAAATATTTTAACATTTCATCTAATGTGTTGCAAAATATTTTCTCAGCTTTCCTTTTTTGTTTTTGTGCAAACAGAAATACCAAAGCAACACCCAGGATTTGGAGGCAGGTTTATTTACACCAACATGCACTGATTGAGATCATTCCCAAAATATCAGGCCCCAAATGCTCTGGAAGGGAGATTTTATGGAACTGCAAAGTCAAAGTACAAAGGAGAGTACTTGGCTGTCTTTGATGGGTTCTTATATTATGCATCATAGTGATCATCTATGCATCACAGTGGCCAACTGTTTCTAGGAGACAAAAGCAACTGGAAGTGCAGTAGTAACTATTACCTGGGCAACTAAGAAAATGAAGTATACTGACTTAGAGAGGGCATGTTCTGTTACAGTTCCCCCCTCTTATAGTTTTCCCTGCATATCTACTGGATATGCTACATGCGATCTTTTGAGACAATGCCCAACTAGAAGCAATGACCCAGGGCTGTCAGTCATCCTAGGATAGGCCATAGCCAAGGGCCCCAAGATTGTCTTATTATAGAGTTTTTTCCTAAATTGCTTTATGAAGAAACATAATTTAGGCCTGTCTTTTTCTGTAACATTACTAAGGCAAGGTAATGGAGCAATGTGATCTAGGAGAGTGTCCAGTGTGCCTTGAATGCTAACCAAATCTTGGCCAAATGTTTGATTGTTTTATTATCCTGGTACAACCATCCTTAGAGGTTAAGACCAAAACCACAGCTAGCAGGAGACATGGAATCAATAATTGGGGTAAGCAGCCTGAAGAGACACAAAACTCAAGGGCAGTAGGTGTGGATCAATCCTGTAAATGATGTCCTCAGGCTTCAGTCATGCATGGACTGGTCAGCATCCAGAGTGACCAGTGCAGAGCTTTTAGTGTGTCATCTCTTCAGAGTAATCTGTCTGGTCCAGGTAAAATTCTCAGTGGATCTAAGGCTGGATTTCTAAAATTTGTAGAGGTAGTTAATATGCACCTGGGTTATATGTGTGTGCATAAGTGTCTACAGGTATAGCTTATCTTTTAGCTAAACTTTTGTGGAGCTTGTTACAAGCTGCTTCTGTAGGGTTATGTTTTATTTAGTTTTCTCAGTTACAAATGAAGGCCCATTTTTACTACCAATGGTTGAGCATAGGCCCATTATTACAGGACTCTACAAGCTTTTGTTGCCCTATCAGGGTGGGTAGGGAATGTCTCAGGCCAGTCTGAGTACACGCAGAAGAGCACAACAGATATTTGTAATGCCTATAAGGATTTACTTCTGCATAATCTCTCCATATATCTTTAAATGGGGATAATCAAGCACAGTATGTGGCAGCTGGACAGTTAGTCTTCAGCCTAAGGTGATCTTGTCAGCTTTCTTGATTAGAAGAACAGTGGCATTTAGAGCATGGAGGCAAAGCGGGGAGACAGCTCTTAGAAACCAGATCCAAGTATTTGCAATTAGGCCACTGGGCACCTCCAGCAACTGACAGTCTGAGTAAGCATCATTATTTTTGTGAACTCAGGGATCTAGAATCTATAGAAGCCAGCAACTCTAAGAAATTTGCAAGATTTTTTTTTCTTGTAACCAATTTCTCTCAGATATTGCAGCAGAGCTTTTGTGTCTTTCCAGCAGGCAGCTCAGGTGTCATTAATCAGAATATTTCTTTGTTTTTATAAGGAAGAAACAAGTTTTTGAACCTCTGGGAGATTGAGTCCAGGTTGGTCTAGAATTCTGGCAGGAAGAAGGCAGAAGCAGAGTCCTCCTCCCTTTGGGGTTCAATGTGAGCTGCTCAAGCAGGAATCCTCCTACAGACTTTCAAGGGGACTCAAGAAATCTCAAGGGTACACCTTCCCATTGGGACCTGGAAATGGCCTTATTCCTTCTGAGAGAGCCATGAACCGTGACCAAAGAGGTCAACAGTCAGCATGGTTGATCTTTCCAGCTGACATACTAGATGCTACAGAAAAAACAAACAAACAAACAAAAATCAATGAAATGACACCCAGGATTTGGAGGCAGATTTATTTAACATATGGGTACTTATTAGAAATCAGTTTTTCCTCAAAATGTCAGGCCTCAAAGGCTCAGGGAGAAAGATTTTTATAGGATTGCCAAGGGGAAGTACAGAGGTAGAGTACTTGACTGTCTTTGATTGGTTCTTACAACATGCATTGTAGTGGCCAGCTATGCATCACAATGACCAGGCATTTCTAAGAGACAGAAACAACTGGAACTGCAACAGGAACTATCACTTGGACAACTGAAGTACACTGTCTGGGGGGGGCAGTGCATTTTCTGTTACATTTGTGTTCCTAAAGTGTCCCAAATAAGTTTTTTTTTCTCTGTCCACTTTTTAATTCATGATTTGTAGATCAAATCATGAATTAAAAATCATTACAAAGAGTATTATGATTATCTTTTATTCTTTCAAGGGCATCCTGAGTATCTTCCTACTCTCAAACCAGGACTGCACCATGCCATTGCTTAGAAAAAATAAAATGAAGCAAGAAATTCTTCTAGAGTTGGGTTAGTGCTATTACCTGTCTAGAGACTGGTTTTGTCATTTCAATCTCAACTGCCCGAGTAGTGATTGCCTTCTCGTGCCTTCTCATGAATTTTCCTGGGCATATCATGTTTTCCTCCTGATGAAAATATTCAGGGAGCCATGATATCATATGTCAAGTTCTGGAAATGTTTATTTTTTAAGTGTGTCATAAGAATTCTAACATTTATTGTATGAGCAGTGATTCATGAAATCATTACATAGGTTACAGGTTTAAGTAAAATCGGTGAAATAAAATTGTTTCTCTACTATGACACATTCTTTCATGTTATCTGATATTTACTATCTAAACCCAGATTAAATTGCATTATTCTTCTTTGTTACTCAAGTAGAGACATTGATTTTAATTCTGTTTTAGTAATATATTGATTTGAATTTGCTCTCCAGATAAATTGTGTTATAAGAAATAAAATTTAGGGTCTGAAGGACCCTGTGGACCAGAAACCTGTCAAGGCTCATATGAAGTCCTGTCTCTCTGTAAATTCTTTGCTAAGTATAAGGCCGAGTAGTTTCTTATACTGCTGAAAGGGCCATCCTTAAATTTTCAGAAATCTCAGGGCACAAACCCTGGTCTAACAATCTGAGTAAAGTGGGGCCAGACACTGCTAGTGCTATCTGGAGTTGCTGATTTCACTATGAGGCAGACATACTCTTAAATGTAAAAGATGACTTACACTTAAAATCAATTATGATTCAACTCTTTTCTTATCCTATTCTCCTTAGAAACTTTTGGCCTTGAGGAATATCTAATGAAACTCGAACCAAACAAAGAAACAAACTAGTTCAGGGAATACTCCTATTTTTTTTAAAAGGAAAAATAAACATGATATTTAACCAGAGGATATTTAACCCAGAAACACAGACCATGAAATAGTTCATCTTAAAATAAGAAAAAAAAAGAAAGAAAAGGAATTAGTCATTTTATAACATTTAAAACACATGGACAAACAGAATTTACTGATATTCTTAGATTTTTCTGAGTATGCCATATGTTATTAAATGTTCTCAGCTGCTAATATCCCACATAGGATTTAGGATATAAAAATAATGTATAGTTCATGGTGATAACTTTAAAAATAAAGGACATAATGTAGATAACCATATCAGTAGACAGTTTGGGATACAGACTAATAAATGAATGAAAATGTGACATATCACATTAATTTTCTTTTTTTAGTGTTTGAACACAGGGGGATATGTCTAATACCACAATTTCTATAATGTGCTGCTAGTTTCCTTAGAAGCTTTAATAAATGAAAGACCACTTAGGAAGATGTTGCATTTGAAGTTATGAACATAAGTAAAGATTTTACTTCTTTTATGTATATCTCTTAATTTCTAAAATAAGAATAGAAAGTCCAAACCAAACAAAACACCACTCAAGCCATTTGAACTGTTTTTGTAGTAACACAATTTGTTAAGAATGTTTTCACTGCTGTTTTCCTCTTTCTATTTCAATTAGGTCCCAACTTCTGACACTGAAGGCACCTCTGTTTACATCTTCTAGCCCTTTACCCCTGGCAACTGGCAAAGTATTTCCCTCTTGTCAGTCTTATATATAAAAGTGAAATTCCCCACAAACTCAAACTTCTGAAATATGTTTTGAATTCTACAAAATATACAATGTAATTGTTTAAACATGAGTTGTAATTGTTCACTTATATGAAAGGAATTGCTCAATTACTTTTTTGCAGCCTTTTTAGGCATTCATAACATGTTAATTTGAAGAAATTTAATTAAATATATGTTTTAAAAGCATACACGTTTCTTTAAAAATATAGACAGTAAAACACCATTGAAGAGAGCTATCTCATTGGAAAAAATCTGCTTTTTTGTGTCTGAGAGATAATCAGTTTTCAATTTGATACTGCTCAGTATGAGTTAAGATACTGTCTCACTGTGATGGAACTTGATGGAGCGCAGTGATATCAAAACTTGAGTCATTGTATCAGGAAGAGAGACAGAGACAGAGATAGAGACAGAGGGGGGCTGTATTATGTAAAAACCTTTGGTAACTATATTAAAAATGACATAAGCTAGAAAAAAGCATCCCTGATGCAAATCAGCAGTATATATTAATGTACAGAAACATATTTTTCACCTATATGAACCTTTGATTGTTGATCATGAATACAGTATCAACAATACAAAGGCCAAGTCATTTTTTCCCAATACACATATTCCTCATTTTATGACTTACCCATTTAATGACCATTCAAACTTATGATCCAGGTGTGCCATTTAGACTCTACCTGCTTTATAATTGCAAACCACATTTGGACTTACAATAGAAGAACGCAAGGGGTGGGGTTGCATTGTGGTGTATCCTTGTACAGTACAGTGTATAACTTTGCTGATTTTGTTGTGTAGTATAGTAATGTAGTATTATGTTCTTTTATACATGATAGTACTGCATTAAGATTTATACAAATAAATGCAAAGTAATGAAGTTGGAGTTTCTTTTGACTGTCTTTTAATTCTGGATATTGTAATACACATATGACATACAATTTCTCATTTAGCATCCAGTTCATTTAACAAAATAATTACAGGAATGGAATTTGGTCATTCAACAGGGAATATCTATAATTATTTGCTTTCAAGTCATTAAAATACTCATAAAATTATATTTAAAAAATAAGAATATTTTTTGCCTATTCTCATCTAAAAAAGCATATATATCTGGGGTATGTGTGTGTGTGTGACAGAGAGTGAGAAAGAGGCAGAGACAGAGACAGTGAACCTTCTCTATACTTCTATGATGTATGATCCGTGAAGACAGAGATGATTTATTCTTTTCCACTTATATTCTCCCAGGAAGATAAAGCACCTAGAACATCATGAAATGTCAATAAACAGAGTTTGAGTTAAAAAATAAAAATTAAAAAAGACTGAGAATCAGGCACATGTGATTTAAAAACAGAAGGAAAGAGGTATTATTAATTTTTGGATAATCAAAACTATGCAATCATATATATATTCTATTATATATTATATATTAATATATATACTCTATAGACTATGTATAAAATGCATTATAATATGTGTATCACACTTAATTTCCTCTAATATAGCAGACTTTTTAAATAAATTTCACTTTAAGAATCTTTTTTGGAAATAAATATTCTTGACCGACTGTCAAGATTATGATCTTTTCAAGATTCTTTCTGTAAGTGCAATTTATTTGAAATATTTCATTGTAAAATGAAATCCAAGTGTATTGCTATTTTTAACAAAATAAGAAAGTTTTAGTTGTGTCTCATTTTTGTTTCATTTGTTTCTGTTTTAAGGCCTCATCCTAATCATGAAACATAAACAAATTGCAGACATTTTGAAGTTTTTTTTTTTTAATTTGTTCCCTTTTGGAGAAAGCTCTTAGTCAACCCACAATTTGATAATAGCATTATTGATTACCATTTCATTTTTACCTCTGCTCTAAAATTTATCTCTTACAGTTTCTACTTAGTTTACAATGCAGATGATATATTTTAAAATGGCAGTTAGTCAACTTTCTACAGTTTTAAAATTATTTACATTTAACTTGAATAATCTTAAGTTTTTTTCTGAAACTAATTATTAGTTTTCTGTCTAATAAATTCTAACTTTGAATACAAATTTTGTTGCTAAAATTTTCACTAAATAAAAAATATTTTTGAATATACGTGAGATTAATATAATTTGTTACAGGCAAACATTTTCACTGCATAGCTTTTAAATTCTTAATAAGAAAAAAACAAAAGTGTTAGTTAAAATATATGAGGTGTGATCAAAATATACAGTGAATGCTTAAATGTTAATAATTTTATTACAGTAAAAGGCAGTTTGGCATTGACCTCCCTCAAAATAGTCTCCCTTGTTTTGAACACACTTTCCTCATCTTTCTTGTTGCTTTCTGAAGCAGTTATAAAACTCTTCCTTCATGAGCATCTTTACGAAGCAAGACCAATACAGTGAATGAATGCTGCTGCTGAATGCCTGCAAGAGAAGGGCAGGCCCGTGAGAACATTAAGGTGTGTCCTCGTCTTCATTCACTGGGTCTGCCACCATCTTTCTTTGGCCTTTTCCTAAAGCCAAAATAACCATGAACAGTAAATATTATGAGTTGATACAGGGCATGAAGGCTGCCAGAAAAACACAGATAAAGACATTTCCAAAAGAGTCCTTCCGAGATTGTTTCAGGAAGTGGCAAAAATGATGATGTCCCTGTTATTGCAATTTTTTTTTAAATGTGTCATCAGTTTTTATAATATTCTACCTATCGTATGTAATCCTATGTCAAAAAATGCATTGTATTTACTCTGACTGAAATAGTAGGGGGAAATCCAAAGCAATGCAGTTCACAGTCTGGAAGTAGATTTGAGATATGATGATGTCAATGTCATATCTCCATAATGCAGCACAGTTCTTTGCTTGGAATTGATTCTCTGTAACCACTTGATAATTTAATGACTAATTATTTTTTCATCAGCTCATCATTTGGCAAAACCTTTCAGGGTACTGCTATGATCATACAAAGGGATGAGGAACAGCAAGACATGGTTGGAGGAAAGAAGCCAAATCCAAAAATCTGTTAGCATAAGAGAAATCTGGAAGATTTCATGGGTGAACATGTAAGGAATTAATTACAAGGAACTAAATATGTCTAAAAGTATCAAGTGGCAAATTTTGACCCAGAGAAGCAAGAAATTCATCTTGGAAAAGGCAAATAAATGCATCTATCTATCTATCTATCTATCTATCTATCTATCTATCTAAGCTGTTTGTATATTTTTAGTCTGATCAATACTCACAGAGAGAATTTGTCCAAGGGAAAAATAGACATAAAAAGTAAGGTAATTTCAAGAGATTTTTCAGTCAAGTTACAAATTTAGATCTGTCAAATCATACATTTAAACATATATGTTTAATGGGAAAAAAATCACATAAATTACTATCTATAACTAAATATGTCCAGTTAATGAAGAAGCACTAAGATTTTCTTTCTGTATGAATTCTTCCATAAATACATATTAAAAAAATGGTAAAGCCTGTACTATTAGTATTATCCACTGAAAATTTTTCTAAGAAAAACAATTCATCTTTTAAATATTCTTCTATTAATACAGAGTAACAAAATATCTATAAATTGCATTTCAATAAAAGCATGTCCATTGGCATTTAAAACACACAAACTATATTACTGTATTAGGCTTTCCTCTGTGTGTGTGTGTGCATGCACACACATGCATGTGTGTCTGTATCAGTGTATGTTTCCCTTGTGTTTTAATATTGGCTATCTGGCAATATAGTTGAGTGACCTCTGAGACATTGTAAATAATATAAGGGGAACCTTACATTTTTAAATTTTATTTTAAAGAGAATAAAATCAACCAAATTAAAACAATAACAACAATTAAAACAAAACAGTGAAAGTGATACAGAACTTCAAAACAGGGTAATAGGAAATCAACAATGCCTACCATAATACCATCAGACATAATAAAATCAAACAAAACAGAACAGAATGAAACCAATCAAAACATAACATTGAATAAAGCAAAATAATGAAATGGAATAGCCCAGCAAACTGCTTGTGACATCTTTGCATATCACAGGGCTAGTAAGTGATATAGTAGCAGATGTAGCACGAGTAGGACTCTATGAGTAAGATTCTACAGGGAGCTGAGAATTTAAGGAGAAAAAGCCTTAACAGAGAGGCAAATAATTGCCACCAGACTATTATGTGTTGCCAACTAACAAACATTAAAAGCAAGCCTCTCTCAGTTTTCAAAAGACTTAACTACATTAGAGAGCAAAGTTCAATAGTACTTATAGGAATAAAAAAACATTCTGCAGGTGACAAGGTAAAATTTATAATGCATGACATGTGATGAAAATTTACCAGGTAGGTGAAGACAAAAGGAAAAATATAGTTCTTAAGAGGAATAAGGAAAATCATATGTGACAGATTGGAACAAAGAAATTAAAATTCTTTAAAAATCTTATCTAATAAGTTTCAAAAAGAAGATGAAAGCTTGATCATGTTCAGATAAATACATAAAATGCAAAACAAATGAAATTGCTAGAAATAAAAGTGTGTGTATAATATTTGAATGAGAAATATACTAGCTGAGATAAACAATAGATTAGACCCTGCAGAAAAAGATGGATTATCATAAAAATGTAGCAAGAGAAAGTAGTTCAAAGTTCATCACAGATATAACAACAAAACATAATGAAAAGAGAATCAGTGAATAATGGGAATATCTTGTCATGACCTAATAAATGTGTATATTGGAATCTAACAAAACCTTTGGATGGTTTTGCATAAAATTTTTATTAACAAACCCTATTAAGATCTCAATAATCAATCATTCCTAGTCATAATATTTATGTTTCCATACTAATTATACTTTGATGAGACTGCAAATACAGAATCATAGTATTATGATCAGAAAGCTTTATTGTTTCTTTTTTTGAGTTCATATTTCAACTGGATTATTTGATTATTTGTGGTGTAATAGCTCCACATTATGTGCTGACCTATTTTTTCTTCATTTCCCACACTCTGACATTTTTTCTTTTGTGAATGTTTCATTGAAAGTCTGCAAGCTTTCTCTAAGTGGGACCATCCCTCCCAGTCTGAGAGCTCTTGTTCTTTGCAGGGTCTGAACAAACACTGGAACAGAAGGAGTTTCGCTTCCTAGTGACTCTAAAGGGCAAAATATGTCACAAAATTTTAAAAACTTCAAATTCCTAGTGAGCAGTCATTGACCAGTGGGGCCAGAAAACAAAATTTCGATAAATACCTTATTCTCTTTGCTCTAAAATAAATAAATAAAAACAAACAAACCAACACAAAGTGTACACAGATCATTTCACTGTTCTTGACCAAACTTATTCTGCTTGACTGAGGAGACTTTATTTCCTTTGTCATTGGTTGAAATACATCAGGTGCTATGGCTCCCATTCTGTCCCTGATTTTTTTTCCCTTTTTCCTTCACTTCTACCATTCCAGGTTTGCAGCTTTCCACAAAGTAAACCACTTGAGCGTTGCTTCAAGTCAGCATGGAAATTTATGGTTTGATAGCTTTGAGTGGATGTGCATGTGTGTCTCTCATTATCTGATAGTATTCAAAGAACTGCTAGTTTGTTTTGCTTTGTTTTGTGGCACCAGGGATAGAACTCAACCTTATTGTTGCCAGGCAGGCGCTTACGCCACTGAGCTAAATTCCCAGCCCTTGTCTTTTTGAGACAGGGTCTCACTACGCAGTTCAGGCTGGCCTTCAGCTCACTTTGTAGCCCAGGCTGGTCCCAAACTCGCAATGATCCTCCCGCCTCAGCCTCCAGAGCGCTGGGATTATAGGCATGCGCCACCAAGCCTGGCCTCAAAGAACTATTTTTTTGAATTTTACAAGTTTTATAATATGCTGCAATAATATTATATATCTTCATTGGTTTGGATATGAAAATAGTATATTTTAAAAATCAAAAGAAAGGAAAAAAGAAAACCCAGATACAAAACCTAGTAATTTTTAATGTACTTAATTTTAGTAAGTTATATTCTTTGTACATCCCAGTGTGTTTGTTTGTCTCTGAGTAGGTAAAATAGAAGACAGTGACTGAAAAATTAATATAGATGTATTTCCTAATAAAATTTATTTGCATGTTCTTTTTTTCTAGTTAACAGTATAGAATAAAATATACACTGTTAAGTATACCTTTAATGTATGATTTTGAAATTTTATGTAATTCATCAAAAAGTTTCCTAATTATACATCATGTCAACTATTTTTTCTTCACAGAATAGTGCTGGAACACATTATTTAACATATGTGTTACATTTCTCATTCTGAAAAGTCAAGTTAGTTTAATAGGTCAAAATATTAAGAGCTATATCTAAATTTCAAACTCTTCATACATGTAAACAAGTTTTAAATGGTTAGTCCCACGTTACAGGTAGACATTTTTCATACAGATTACATATATTCAAAAATCCAATGTTTACTTTAGATGTGCTGCATTTTTTTTCAACTTTTTCATTTGATTTTGTTACCATTTTTGTTTTGCAATATTACTTCATATTTGGTGGTTATAAACATTCAACTTTATGTGTTTTTAAATTTGTGTATAAGTTAGCAATAGAAACTTATAAATAAGAACAAAAATTTAATCTATGGAACATAATTCCATAATGATATTTGGATTTAGTGTAGCTTTGCAGTTCAAATAAACAGCACAAACAGCTCATAAATTCTGGCAGTGATTCTAGGAATGTTGTCATTACTGAAAATTTGAGGTACCATGTAGTAAATGAATATGGAAAAATTTAGTATGTTTTGATTTTTGATTAGATCCCTATACTAAATATTTTCACAGTTTTTCATTACAAGGACTTACACACATGTAATATCTTTTATATATGAAAATATGTGAAAGAAATTTGGATAGAAGTATAAATATCAAATAATTTTTATTTTATTTTTTATCATAGACTGACTTGCATCTTAATAGTTGTATTTTCATCAATTATGGTCTTCATGTAATTTCTTTTGTGGTTCTATATATGTAGTCTCATTTATAGTTTCATTGTTGAAAGCTGCAGTAATCAATTCTATCAGGCCACTGAAATAACAACAATCATAATACAATAAAAATATTTAACCCCTTAATACACTCATTATCATGGGCTAGTCAGTGAAAGTGTGCATCTTTAGAGGAGATGATAGTTCAATTAAGAATGTGAAATTTATGTCTTAGAACAGTTTCAGCACTTCTAATGTTTACAAAAAGTGGCATTTGCCCCTTCAGGTTGTTATAATATACTCAACTATGGCTCTTAGGGGGTCTAGTTGGCAGTGTCTCCAAATGCCAATGCTTCTTTTCAAGCACATAAAAAAGAGCATCTTTCTGCTCTCCATTATAATTATGTGTATTTTCAGCATTATTAGCACTATTAAATTGAGTCATACTAGAATAACACAAATTATCTCTGACCAAAGCTTAACACATGCTCTATGAAACTTCACTTTGCTCAGATATTTTTCAGGTAATTTATATGCTTTAGTTCTTTTGGAGTCTTTTCTGGAGATTCATTTTCCTCCTGTGATAGTATCATGGATCTCTTTTACTTTATGTCCCTTGTAAATGTGCTTGAGTCTAGAAATTTGAAGATAAAGCCATCGCTTTCAATTTTAAACATGGATTACATGCAGGAAAAGATCTTCCTAAGTCTGTTAGATCAGGGATACTGGTGTCCTTTCAAGCCTCTCCTATTGGATCATCTTCTCTGGACTTGCAGATGTAAGTTCTTGGTTGGAGGAATAGGCCACTCTTTCAGGAATTTATAACCTTTCATTCCCTCTGGTGTCTCTGTATATATTGTAGTGCAGGTCTTCCATTGCTGCCTCAGGCCTCTCTGCTGTCTTGTCCTCAGCAGCTGTTAATTATCTAGAATGTTCAATATCACATCAAATTTCTGAATCAGAGGAAGAGGAAACCTCAAGACAGAAACTTCTGTCCTGGGCAACCCACTGAGGAAGTAAACCAGTGGACACACCTTTTATTCTTTTCTTACTTCTCCCTAAGGGAGTGCCTAAACTAAATTGAACTGACTGTGCCTACTATGCCACAGAACATCTAAAGCAGTGTGGCCATCTGTTCAGTTCTCTTTTGTTCTCAGGGGTCACCAGGCATGAAGAGCATGCTGGCCAGCAGTACTTGGAGAGAGGTGAGGGATAAATTTGCCTGTTTGGCATCCCCTCAGCAGTCAGTCTGGGATACCATCTCCAAATCACCGAATCTGTGGAGAGAGGCTGGATGTTGAGGCCTTGCTTTGTTTTTCCTTTTTTACTTTTTCTTTCTTTTTCCAGTTCTTTTTATTTATTTTTATTTTTTGCCTTTTATTAGTACATGTTTGCAGTATGTAATGATTATATTAACTGTAGAGAAATGGTTCTTTACTTGCAGAAGGGACTATGATAAATGAATTCCAGAGTAGTCCAAATTACTGGGTTTTTCCTCAATAACTCCAACATGGTGTCCTTCATTTATGCTGTCACTTAGGCAAGACAGAGAAACAGGACCTTTGGAATTTCCATGAAATGTTTGAACATGGAATGAAAAATTCAGTCCTCTCTTTTCCTCTACAGACAGAAAGCGAGGAGACGGCAGTGTTCTCCTTATTGTACATCATTGAAGTAGGTGAGGGACACACGTTCACTTCCCTATAATCGATGTAATTGATTTTGTGCTCATCAGAGCTACAGACTACTCTCTTCTTTGGTTTCTGGATTTATTGCAAAGGCAAATAGTTTATGTATTGTCTTTCAGGCAATCTCTTTAAGGTGGGAAGGAGAGTCAGGGGCCTCCTATTCTGCATCTTTCTGTGCTCCACACTTTATTTTATCAGATTTTGTGCATTTTTTTCTCTCTAGATACTGTCACCACATAATTTTACAATATTGTTTGAGAAACTATTGTGATAATATTTATAGCTCTTTGGAAACTGAACCACAATTACAGATGCTTCTTAGTTATTGATGAGTTTGAATCCTGATAAAACCATTATATGTTGAAAACATAATAAATTTAAGATGCATTTAATAGATTGAACAAAATAACATTGTGCACTGAAGAGTATCACTTATGTCTGATTGGGCACTATGACTGACCACTGCTGTGCAGAACTGTAAAAGAATATAGTATAATATCATTAGCTTGGGAAAAGATCAAAATTCAAAATGTAGTGTGAATGTGCCTCACTACCACACCATCTGAAAGTTGAAAAATCGTTAAGTTAAACCACCATGAGTTGGGGAAGACTGACATTGTAAACCCTACATCTTATACCTATATTGGAGGTAGCACAGAACTGATATTTTCTATAACCCACAGGAAAAAGTCCTGGATTTCATGCCTGGTAGCAGCATATAGCTATCTCTGTTATTCCACCAGAATTTGGACATCGCCAGCACATAGCCCTTTGCCCATCCTAAGAAGTTTTTGCCATGTATAATTCTATAAGTTTCTATTTAGTTTTTTTAAATGCTAAAATATTTAAAGGTTTTAAAGCATAAAATGAAGCTAGATTTCATGAAATACATATTCTTATTTCCATTTAAAAGTAGAAATTACAGCTTCTATGTGTTGCATGGTTCCTGCAAAGAAAAAGCATACTGTTCGTGATTAACTTAAAATGATTCCTGCATGACTTTACTCTTTGTTGTCTCATTTTAAAATAATAAGAGAAACCCAAAGTATAAATGAATTGAGAAGCAAAATAAGGGGAATAGGAAACAGGAAGATAGATCTTTTACAGAAGGAAAAGGGAACAAGAGATGAGGGAAGGAGAGAAGGAGTGGCGGGGTAGGAGATAAGGAAAAATTAAGATTTGTTATGTATGCGTGCCAACTCCTCACAAGGAATATAATTATGTGCTAATTAAAAATTAAACCTAACAGTAGCAAAAATAAGGAAATAAAATACTGGTTAAGAGTCACCATTTCATAGTTGTGTTTTTGCCCTTCCCTGACTATGGCTGAGACAGAAAAGAAACCTGAAGGTTCTGGTCAAGGGCTGTCATTAATCCAGTTCCTTTCTTGCTCCAGTGAAATGGTGCCTATCTTCTTCCACCGACAAAATGCCAAGAATAGCCAATGACTTTTGGATTTACTTTTCCAGGCCCTGCATGATAAATACATTTATTTTCTCTCTACTCAGCCACACATGGGGGTTCTCAGACAATTTCTTCCCAAAGATCATAATAAGGTCTGCTCAAGATAGAGGCCAGTGTCATGTCTCCAAATCTATGAGAATTTCCGCGTGGCCTGGCCAATAAGTTGCTGCCTCATTCCTCTTGATTCATTCCCTTAAATACTTCATTGACAGATACTTACATAATTTTCACATACGCAATTTTTCAATACATTAGTATCAGTATTTCGGCCACAAAATTTGTACTCCTGAAAAATCAGGATTCTGAATGATTTCATGGCCTTTCTTTTTACTTCTTCCCACCTTTTGTAAACACAGCTGTAATTTCAAAAATATGAAAGCATTATTATATCATTATTTTATGTCATCACATTTTTAAGTTTATGAGATGCGGCTAATTATGGAAATTACAATGCTGACTAGGGAGAGAGGTGGTGGCTGAGTCGTTGTATAGTACAGGCAAAATGACTGCCCCAAAGTAGAGCTCATGTTTTCATCTCTCGAATTTTGAGTATTTGTGCTTACAAGGCAAAAAGTGCTTTGCTGATATAATGGAGTTTCCGGATCAGTGAGTTTAAAGGAGTAAGATTTTCTGGGAACCTATTACAATTCAATATAATGAGTATTAAATAGGTGAGGCAGAGGCAGAGCAAGTTGGTGCATACCTGTAATCCCAGCTGCTTGGGAAGCTGAGGCAGGAAGATCATGAGTTAGATCCATGCCTGGGAAATTCAGTCACTTAGTAAGAAACTGCTTCAAAATTTAAAATGTATATAAACCGAGAAAAAGAACGCGGGAAATAGTTTTGTCCGAATGTCCAACATTTAATCCTTATACCGAGAAAATTTTAAAAAATTTAAAAAGCAGAGGGCAGATGAAGCAACAAAGATGAAGCAGAGGAGGAAAGGAGAGATAAAAAATATGAGAGAATCACGTGACAGCAATCTGGACAGCTGCCAGGAACTCAGAAGGAGTCTCAACAGAAAGGCAGAGAGAGGAGAGAGAGGGCTTAAACTGAACAGAAATGCCTAGACTGCTGCTAGTTCTGACTTGTAGAACTGTAACATAACTGTATATTACTCACAGTTATATTTTATAAAATATATTTTGCACTAAAAGAAAACAAATGCATATTTTAAAAATTATAGTCTTAATATATGAGAATACAAGTTTAGAAATTTAAACTTTTCTCTGTGATTGGTTTTAGATATCTAGGACACATTCAGTTTATGGTAAATTTCAACATGGTTGGTTTTGTAGTCTACCTAGGGGCCTGGGGAAAACACTTCTGGGTGTCCCTGGGTGTATCACAGAGCTGTCATCTGTTGATTGGCATGTGTGCTGGTTCTAAGATTTAGCTTTTATGAGTTGTGCTACTATTAACATGACTATAGATGTGTCTCTGTAATGTGACTCTTTGGGGATGATACTTGGAAGAGATATGCCTGGGTCAAATGAAATCTCTAGTTTTAGTTTTCTGAGGTATCTCCATACTGATTTCCCAAGAGGGTGCACTAGTTTTCATTCCTACCAACGATGTAGGATTCCTTTTTCTCCACAACCTCTCCAACAGTTGTTTTTTAAATTTGTGATGATGACCGTATTTTGAAGTGAGATGGAATCTCAGTGTTGTTTTAATTTGCATTTGTCTAATGGCTAAAGATGCTGTGCACTTTTTTATGTATTTATCAGCCTCTTGTACTTTTTTCTCTTGACAAGTGTCTAGGCATTTCAGTTGCCCACGTTGGAAGAGATATTTTACTTTAGGGATTATAATTTATTTCTTCATATAGTCTATGGTAGATACTATTCCTTTGTCTGAAGATTTTCTGGGAAAATTATTTCCCATGCTGTAAATTGTCTTTTCACTGTGTTAGTCGATTCATTTACTATGCAGAAGTGTTTCTCATTCACCATAGTCCCATTTATTGAGTCTTGATATTGTTTGTTGTCTAATTAGGGTTCTGTTCAAAAAGTCCTATGCAGATATCAAGAGTTTTAATAAATTTTTTCTTCCAAAAGCTTCATTGTTTCTCTTTTTGTAAGTCTCAATCTATTTGAACTTTCGGGCAGGTTGAGAGCCATGTATCTAGTTTTATTCTTCTGCACATATATAACCATTTTACACAGTACTGTTAAAGAGGCGATCTTTTCTCCAGCATATGTTTCTGGCCCCTTTCTTTAGGATCAGATGGCCAAATAAGTATGGAGTTGCTTCTGCATTCTCTATTCTGATCCACTGTTTATTTTTGTACCGATATCATGCTATTTTTATCACTGTATCTTTATAATGTAACTTGAAATCTGGGGTTCTAATGCCCTGTGCTTTGCTCTTCCTGCCAAGGATTATTTTAAAGTTTAAGATTGCTTTATCTAGTCCTGTGAAGAATGCTGTTGAGATTTCAATTGAGGTTGTATTGAGATTGAATTAATTGAGATTACATTTACACAACATTTTTGATAGTATGACTAGTCTGACAATATTCATTCTGCCTATCTAAGAACATGGAATGTCTACTTTCTGATGTCCTCATCTCTTTTTCAGAGTACTAGTTTTTGAGAAAGAAAAGAATACTTGTTTTTGTTATAAAGCTTGAATTTCTAGTCCTGAGGTCTATTTTGCCTAACTCTCACCTTGCTGAATGGCTTATGTTCTTAAACAAAAAAACATTTTTTTAAAAGCA
The DNA here is from genome assembly GCA_004365215.1 of Cuniculus paca. Classification (NCBI taxonomy): domain Eukaryota; kingdom Metazoa; phylum Chordata; class Mammalia; order Rodentia; family Cuniculidae; genus Cuniculus; species Cuniculus paca. Next base: position 145,532 of record RJWT010000002.1, read on the forward strand.
TTGATTCATTGGGTGTATTCTACTGTCTTCTAATTACCTGCATGGCCAACCATGCAAGAGCTACTCTTGGGAAGTAAGAGAAGTGAAATGTGTTATGTACATGTACCAATTCCCCCAATGAATGTAATCATTACATACTGCAAATATGTACTAATAAAATTTTTAAAATTAAAATATATAGAAATAAAAATAAGTTGCTATCTTTAAAAAAAAAAAGGAATTGCTCTGGTAAGGTTTTGGAGAATCTCATTTTCACCTGGATGGGGTTATGTGCTTTTAACTGTTCGATTTTACTGTCAAATCTTTATTCTTCCTTTGCCCTCTGGAGTCTTATCACTATTTGACTATGCAGATGACTCACCTATGCTCTCCTGCATGGCTGCATTTTCATTTGACTTTTCTGTCATTCTATAATTTAAAATATTGACCAGCAAAAAAGTAATCATTTGTATTTAATTAGCCATTTAAAACTCAAAGTCTTCAGTTTGCTAACTTTATTTAGATATTTCATCCTGTACACAATGCATGCCTTCCAGAATTCAGAGAATTGAAATTAATAAAATTTCTAATGAAATATGATTATACTATATTATTGCATAAATGAACAGTAATAAAGCTAACAGTGGTCACATTTCAAAATTATGTGTTAAAAACAAGGCCTGTAACTATTGAAATTGTTTCTATATAAAAATAAGAAATAAGTAATGTTCTTGTATGCCTATGTATATATATGATTTTCCTTTTGTGCTTGATACTAGATAAATTTTAGTTGCAGTTCTTATCAATGACACAGTGTACTAATAATTTTTGTTTTCCACTGATATATTTAAAATATTTTCTACATGTCCTTTTATTTATGCAAAGGCACTTTTTAGAACTACTTGTGATATTATTTTTCCTAAAGGCTCAAATGTGAGACATTTTTATCTTTAGTGGTAAATAGATCTGACAACATGTTTAGCCACAAAGTCAAGAAGATTAATAATGTCTGTTAATGGAAAATTAAAAACATTCTTTTTCATCTAAAGAGAAAAAGTAAATTACAGCAACAAATACACTAATGCAGTTAATCCATTACATTTATTGATTCCATTATGTAAATTCATAGATTTTTATCCAACATCATTTGTTCAAAATAATACAATTTTAAAAGACATAAATCGAAGCTTGCTAATGGATTTAGATACATTTATAATTTCTAAGCACTAAGGAGCAGAAATCAAATAAATGTGGATCACAAGAGACTCATATCATCCAACCATGAATGAAGACAAAAAATTCATTAAGGCAATAAAATAGCTATCATTTGTAAATAAATATCATAATTTTTCCATAGGAGCAATGCTATCCAGTGGAATCTGTACTCTGTGAATTGAGCATGTTTTGTAATAGCTTCCTTTGTAAAACAAAAAACAAAGATGAAGGTTTTTTCATGTTATTCTTTTACCTAAATTAGGCCCTAGCTTTGTGTGAATACCTCTCAGGCTTCTCCCTATAATTCACCTTTTTTCTGCATATTTTCCAAGCTTACTATTTAAAATATTCACAAAGCTAGCAAAGATGATTACAAATCAGGGATGAAACTAAGGACTGGGCTCCATGGTGCAGGAGGATTGTTTAAATCCAAGAGTTTGAGGGCAGCCTGGGTGGCATTAAAAGATTCCACCTTGATGAAGAAAAAGGAGGAGCAGGACGAGGAAAAGGAGGAAGAGGAGGAGGTGGAGAAGGAGAGGTAGAGGACAGGAGAAAAGGATAAATGTATCATCTACATTCATGCTTCAACCTTTAGCCAGACCTTACCAATCAATGACTAATGTTTGCTATTACTCTTTCTCATGTTTCTACCTATCAAGACATTTAATATGGTTTCAGATCCTGAACCCTTTCTGGGAACCATATTGTTTATATCAAGGCAAGTACTATTGATTTTAAAAATAAACCTGATAGCTTAATACTCATAATAATGCGCAATATTGGTAAACAGCTGCATATTTGCTCTCAATGAGTGTGTAGTTTTGGAATTTGCGTTATAATATAGACCAGTAATTCTCCAGTTGTTTAGAAAAATTCTAGTCAGAAGTAGTGTATAATACATATTTCTATTGTGTAATGCACAATTTTTTGGTTATGAATTTGGTAGATGTATTAGAAAAGTTAGTCACTGAAAATGTAATCCCATACATACATATAGTTTTCTTTAATCAGTAGCATTATTGTAGATCTTATGGTACTCTAAATCTATTTTAAAACCAAAAAGTTGACGACTAATGCATGTTTGTTTTGACATTGGTCATCTTGAATAAATGACACATAATATACTTTATACCACAAGCATTTGGAAATATTAAGTAAAATAAAAATTTACATTCCTTCTAATTAGGTGATAAATGGAAATGCAACAGCTTTATTAACTCATTTATAAAGGAAATCTGTCCATGACCAGTAGTTTGAAATATAATGGAAGTGAGCTATCACCTAGAAAATGAGTGGTGTATAAACAATATTGTCATTTGTTAGAAAAATACAAAAACTAGATTGTTAGAGGTAGAAATATAATGTTTTTAAATGAAATGTTTAAACATAAATATTAAAAGATACATTTGCTTAAAAGAAGTCTATATGAATGTATGTATACTATATTAAATACAATAAAAGTACAGAATTATCCATACAACAATGTTTTCCTGCCCATATGTGTTGAGTACAATCCCATATAACATTCATTGGATGGAAAAGAAATCCATCCATATAAATATTCTGAGGACCAGCTCTCACGTACTCTTTCCTAGAAATCACTGTTAAAATCAGTAACTTGAGACTGAAGATGATACTATTTGGGCACACTTGATTTAGCCCCAGATCTGTATCTTCCTAATTCATTAATATTGGAAAAAGTATGTGTGTTAATTTGCATTATGCTATGAAAATGAATTAATGGTAGTACATACCTGTGCTGGTTTAAGCCATCCAAAACCCAGCCACCTAGAAAATGTAAATGTGCGAAAATGTCGAAGAAAAATTAGAAAAGTGTTACATGAGGTTGAGACAGACGTTGAAACATAATTGAGCTCTGATCATGAGAGCAGAGGGGAAAAATTAAAAAGAAATGTTAGATAGTCTAAGAAAGTGCTTTACAGTGTAGGAAATATTGGCAAATTCATTAATGAGTCACTGAGCCAAGGACAAATCAGAGATATGTCAAACCTCCAAGGAGTGGCTATGCACTACTAACCCTGTGGAATTCAGTCAGTGCTGGGAGCATAAATTCAGGGAAGAATTTCAGAATAAAGCACCCAGGGCCCTAGGTCACCCAAAATCCTTGAAGTCAAGGGTCCATGGGATACATTGTTGTGGCCACCAATTTACTCATGAACAATCTAGAAACTATTCCATTGAAAGCAATTCAAACAATCTGAAGACCATTTCTGGTTTTTTTTTTTTTTTGGTAAGTGATCTATAACTTTAGATAATACATTTACATTTATGATCTATTTTCAGTTAATTTTTGTTATGAAGTTGAGGTCAAAACATATTCTTTCATTCACAGTTGAATAGTTGTCCCAATGCCATCTGTCCTGAGGATGGGACTATTGATCTGCGTAGGCAACCTGTTGAAAATCAATTAACAGTAAATTGAAAGTTTCCCTACTGGACTTAACATTATATTTCATTTGTGTACATTACTATACTATGGAAATATAGCAGTATTATTAATACTTTGGATTTATAATAAATTTAGAAATTAGGAATTGTGAGTCTGCCTACTTTGCTTTTCATTATTCAAGTCATTTTGACTATTCTGATAACCTTACGTTTGTATGAATTTTAAAATTACTTTGCCAACTCTTATGAAGAAATAATTTAGCCTCATGGGTCTTATAGGCATCATGTTTGACAGAGTAGAAAGTTAAGGACTATTGCCATTTTAATAGTGTTTTTTTGGTCCATAACACAAGCTGTTTTCTCACTGCTCAGATTTTCTTTAATTTCCTTAAACAATGTTAGATAGTTTAATATATAAGCCTTGCAGTTTGGTGAAATTTATGCCTAAGTACTTTTTGATGCTCTTGTAAGTGGAATTGTATTCTCAGTTTCATTTTCAGATTGTTCATTACTGGTGTATTGAAGTACAATTGATTTTTTTGTACGTTGACCTTGTATCTTGCATTCTTACAGGACTCTCTTATTAATTATAACAGCTTTTAGTGGATTCCTGTGGTTTTGGTATACACAGAATCGTGTTATCTACTAATAGACATACTTTTGCTTTCCTCTATTCAATCAGAATGACTTTCATATCTTTTTAATGCTTGAACAAGTTTGGAAAAATTCAAAATATTTTTAATAGAAGTTATGGAACTGGACATCATGATATTTTCCTATTTTTAAAAAGTATTCAGTTTTTAAGTATGATAATAGCTGATTGTTTTTCACAGTTAAAATCTTTAACCTTGTACATGGAACAAATACATATTCTTTTTCAGTTTGTACATGTTCTCTGCTCTTATTTGTTCTTTATGCCTTTATCATAGAAAGCTGATGGGGACTTTTTTGAATGCCTTGGGTGTATATTTTCAGACCCGCACATGATTTGTGCTCCATTCTTTTAACATAGCTTATTACATTTGCTGATCTGGAGTGGCAAAGAACTTTGTATTTCTGGGACAGAACTCATTGGTAATAGTATATTTATATTTATTCTCAATCTGGATCATTTTACAAATATTTTAATGCAAATTTTCACTTAGATGCTTATTAGCATAAGGTTGTTGTGTGGTTTTTGAAACACAGTTCACATATGTCCCCATAAAATGAGCAGGGTAATGTACCTTTTCTTCTACTTTTTGAAAGGTAAGAATTTGTATTTGTGGTCCTTCAAATATTTATTATAATTTACTAGTAAGAAAGATGTATTGTCCAAGGCTCTGTGTTAGACAAAATTTCTAACTTCTGCATTCTTTTAAAAACTAATATTTGTACGAGGTAAGTTAATCAACATGATTTTTTTACTCAATTGGTTATATTTTTTATATACATTTTTATATATGATAAAAATGTATGTAAATAATATTTACCCTTTTAGACACTTCAGATTTCAGAAGTCAAACTATATATTCTCACTGCTGTACAACTATAACCACTGTTTATACACAGAAATTTTGCACCTCCCAACACAAGATATGGGTAGAAATCCACTAAACAAAGACTACTCATTTTCTTCCTAACTTTGGAAATTTTGTCTTTGTAAATTTGATTTCCCTAGATGCCTCATATAAGTGGATTCACACTATAGCTGTACTGTTATGACTGGATTACTTCACATAATTTCTCAAATGTGTCTATGTTGTGACATTTGTCAGAATTCCTTTCTTGTGAAAGTCTGAAAATGAATATATATATATATATTCCAATTATCCTAAATCCTTTCATTCAAAAGACTGCTCCCTTTCCATTGACTAACCTTGGATTTTTGTATTATTTTGAATCACTGAAATCTCAAACGTGATTTGAGTTTGCTTCAAATAATGTATTAGGGCCAGGTGTGGTGTCTCGTGCCTGTATCCCCAGCACTTGGGAGGCAGAGGTAAGAGGATCACCACAATTTTGAGACCAACCAGCCTACATAGTGAGTTCAAGGACAACCTGAACTACATAATGAGACCCTGTCTCAAAAACGAAGCAAAGCAAAACAAATCAAAACAAAAATAAGCAAACAAAAAAACGTGAAAAGAAAATGTATTAGAGTTCTCCAGAGTAATGGAACCAATAATATGGACTCATACATAGACAGACATTATAAAGGTTCATATGATTTTGAGCCTATACCCTATGAACCAGAATCTGCAAATGGAGATGGAGGATGTCCAGTGTTGTAATTTGAATATCTGAGAGCCAGAAAACCAATGGTATGTGTTGTAGTGTAAGACTGAAGACCAGTGCATCACATAAAACCAGTGAGATAAATCATGAAAGATCTAGTATAGATTAGTAATTTTGCTGGCACAGTTGTAAAAGTTTTCAGTAGTATAAAGGGAAAATGCACCACATGGGCCTGTCAACTTAGGAAAGGTTAGACTTCTTCATGTCAAGTTATCCGGCCTGTCTTGCATTTTGGTTTGCCCAAGAAGAACCAGAACGTTTTGAGTCCACTTTCTAAACTGTGCTCTGGAAAAAAAAGCTAGTAATAGTTCAGAAGTGGAGGTAACCTGAATTTACAATGTGAAATTTCTCAACTATAATTGTTTATTTAAACACACACTACATGTCTGCCATTTCTAATAACACTTTAGTGACTCATAGACATTCTACCCTGTCTCTGAATTTCACTGCTTATGAAATAATTTTCTGAGTAAATTAATATACACATTTCTCTACTTTTATTGATTCCATGGAGTTCTGCTGTTTCTGGTAGAATTTCCTTAGGCCAGGTACCTAATATGTATTTGAAGAAATTATTTCTTGATGCAAAATAAAATTAGAATTATTATTCCTTCTTTTTGTGTGATCATATTGAATATGACTTTGTGTTTTTATTTTTGAATTGTTTTTAAAAAGTATCTAATTTATGGTCATTAATTTTTGATTTTCTGTGTCAACATTTATATCCACATTTTTGTCCCCTTGAAACATTTTTCTTTTCAAAGTAAAACAAGAAAAAATAAAAGTTGTGTATTTCATTACTTTGTTTATTTCTAAATGGTACTTACGCGGTCTTCCCTTATATGCATTAAAAATATTTAAATTTGTATCCTAAGTAACTTTAATAATTGTAAGTCTCTAATCAGTAATCCCAAATTTTTCTCTTCTTTTTCTCCATACAAACTTGCCCAAATTTTTAAACAAATTTTATTTTCTTCAAAGAAATGAAGGTTCTGTTTGATCTTATGAAATAATTTAAGAATCAAGTATCAATTGACTTTACTGCCCTTCTGCAAGGCATTCATTTTTAGTCAAAATCCACTTATCCTGTTTTATGTCAATTTCTTTTTATCATTCATTGTGATCAAAACCTGTGTTTTCATTTAAAAATAAAATATTACTGTCAAAGACATATTTCTTTAATTTTCCTCAAATATTCCTCCATACATGTACTAATAAAATAATATACAACAAACTTATACTCCTCCTTGGTTTGCCAAAAATGATTCCTTCATTCTTCCCATTACTCAAGCAGTTCTAGAAATTCTCTTTCATGAGTGTTTTCAGTGGCTCTGTCATAGCTATCTTGATGCCTTAAACTGATTCAAAGCATTTCCCGTTCATGACCATTTTGACGTTATGGAAAAGCCTGAAGTGACACAGTGCCAGATCTGGGGAACAAGGTGGATAAGGACAAGACACATGGCAATATTTTTACCAGCCTTCCTTTCTTTTGGATGGTACTGGATGACAGCATTCAGTGTAATTTTGAATCACACTTTGTAAAAACTCTCAGTACAGAGGACTTCTAGAACTACTTTGGAAAGAGGCAGTCATGGGATAAATGTGTCCAAAGGAAAGGAGCATGGTTAAATGGAAATTAATGAGAGTGTGTTTTTTAGTGTAATGATTTTTTTTATTTAGAAGTTCACGATATATATGATAACTTCTTATATTTTTCATCCATTCTGTTTCAAATGTCAAATTTAGTAGTCTAAGAAAAAATTGAGTAACAAGTAAATTTATTATTATTCTTATATATTAAAATCAATATTTTGTGCTAAGTTAAAGATTTTAAAAGTATTTTACTTATTAATTTTCACTTAATTACATTTTAAGGAATATGAAGTTTGGTTTATGGCTTTATATATTAATCATCCTTATTAATATATTGTGCAAAATTTAAAATCCAGTATGTAATGCATCCTGCCTTTATTACATTTGTTAGGTCATTTTAATTGGTACTAATACCGGATTTTGGTTAAAGATAGCATTTTGAACTCAATAGTTACATTTGAAACCTTCTTTTAGTTTTTTTTATATGCCATCTACAAACTTGGAATTTATCAATGAAAAAATGTCTGCCAAAAAGTAATTCTGCTTGTATACCCCAGTGTGTGCCATATTAGGTTGTGTATAAAAATGCAAAATTTTCAAATGTGTAATTAATTAGAAAATGTTCAACAAATTTATAAGAAGCAAACAATTCTTAGATGATTTTTGAAAAACTTAATGATAGTTAAATACAATATTATTAATAATAGCTAGGCAGAAAGGATACAACAATACTTCCTGGTAGTGAATCTATCTATCTGTATGTATATTTTTGCAATATTTAACACAACATAAGCATTTGACTTAGAGGCTCCTTCTAACACTGTTGTATTGCATTTCCACAAAGAGTAAGTGCGTAAAAGATAAGGCTGTGGGGAATCTGATATTCTGACAGTCAATTCAAATGCTTTGAGCTTTGAATTTAACTAGGAGTCAGTTATTGACAGCAAAATAAAGCTTTTGCCTGGGGAATTCCAGTTAGCAATTAAGAAAAGTTACATTTAAAGTTCATTCATTCTCACAGTAACACTTCTACGTCTCTTTGCTAAAAAGAAAAGACTTACAAGTTAGAAAATATGTAGGCTTATAATTTGTCAAAAGGAAACTTAAAAATCAACTTAATTTTAATTTCTATCTATATTTTTAAAAAGTCATAAGCATTTTACAGAAACTTCTCTTTCTCTGTCTCTCTGTTTCTCTCTCTCTCTCTCTCTCTCTCTCTCTCTCTCTCTCTCATTCTATCTCCCCTCTCCTTCTACCCCTCCATTTAATTTTCCATTTATACCTTTTGCTCAGGTAAAATGCTCCAAAGTCCTCTGAGGGTAGTCAATATATGTTTAGAGAAATCAAGGACAAATCTTCAGCAAAAGCACCAGGTCTGCTGGAACAGTTTACCCGAGGACATCTATAGAGTAGACGCCTGGTCCATACCACTCAAAGGTATTATGCACTGTATCTATTGGGGCTACATTTCCTATGCACTCAGTTCAGGAACGCTCGTTTTAGAACGATTTGGTCCTCAATCAGAAAGGTTAGGCAAAGTTTTGCTTCCTTTCTTGATCACCATATTGGGTCATGAACATGAACGCAGCCATCCTCCCCCAAATGTGGGACAGATTAAGTTCATGAACCCAGGTACCACTGTAACATGACATTTTCATTGAAAGCTTGAAGGAAATTTTGAGGTTCCAGTCTGAAGGAACAAGAAAACATTGGCTAATATGGGACTGGAGTTCAAACCCTCCTCAAACAACAATATAATGAAAAAGCGTCTGTGATCTGAACTCTTGAATCCATACCTGCTCTGTTAGTTTTGTTGATGAACTGAAACCATTTTCCATGAAGCATTTGAAAAATCAACTTTCCAAGAAATAGTCCTATCACTGTTCAGGGAGATATAAAATCATCCCTCATGGGGTCTGACAATCACTTTCAGAAGTTTATCAGCATGACTGGAGTCAAGTAAAATAGTGTTTGTTAGTAACGTATGACTCTTCTGATTGGAAACATTTGAAGCAGTCAAGTTCATGCAACAGATTACTAACAGTGAGGTCACACCTTTATATAAAAAATATTGTCATTTGATTCTTCAGATTTAGAATCAAATCTTGGAGCAATTCACTTTGAATTCTCTTCCTACTCATCCAGAGTATCTGTCATCTCTTTTCCTCATTCCCCCATCTTCAAATACATTGTCTTTTTTTTTAATTAAAATAAAAAGAACCAACTGTTCTCTTTATCCTTATTCTTTGTGTATTTTTTATTTAAAAAGAAAAACAAAACAAAAAATAGAAATGATATATAATTTCCAAAAAAATACTAAGAAATTAACACTAGTTAACCATACTGTGTGTCATTATCTTAGAAGTCGTTGTTGAGGTTACAAGATTTAGGCATTAAAAAATGATCAATCAAAAATAAAGCACAAAGTGTTCTTTTTGATGGACTTTCAGAGATTAGTAGTGGACAAATAAATACATGAAAAAATGTTTCTCATCACTGGTCATTCTATCCCTATGCTTATTCCAAACACTGCTAATAAATTTAATAATCTTGCACATGTAATTTCAAGTCTTCAATATTGAAATGTATTTAAATTGTCGATGTCTGAGTTTTAAATTATAAATATCAGGCACTTTGGTAAATGTTGGTTATGAGAATAAATAAAACCCAATCATGTTTTTCTCAGAACAACGCCAAAAGGAAAATGTAAAAAAGAGAGAGAAAAAGAAAAAATAGAAAGAAAGCTTTTATAAATAAGGAGGGGAAAAGAGGTTGAAAGAATCAAGTTATATCATGCACAGATACAAATTCTCTATGATAAATGTGATCATTATGCATACATAAAATGTACCAATAAAAATCATTTTCTTTGAAAAAATTAGGGATGACTCTCTCTCTACATATATATATAGGTTTACTCTCAATTCTCTGTATGGCATACATAAATGAATATATTTTTGCATACACACATTTTACAATGTTCATTCGAGTATTTCTATGGAACATTACTTTTATGACTAAGGAGAAAATTTTTTATCTATATCACTAATATGTATAGTAGATTGTTTGGTATAAAATCTCTTAGTAACATGTTCTTTGTTAGAGGTTTCAGTTACAGATCATTTCATTAAAAAGTGATATAATTTTTAAAAATGCAAAACTGTGTTCCAAGTATATCAACTCTTGGGATATTTGTCATTGTGTAGAATTTCAAAAACTGAAAAATGCATTTTACAAATTGGAGTATTAAATTTATAAGTGCCAGAAATATGTGAGGGATTGTATTTCCTTCTGTGGTCCTAAACGTTAAATAATGCTGGTTGTATATTATGCTATAAAACTGATTACTTAGCTGTATTTTATAACTTTAATTACTTTGAATGCAACAATAACTTCGTGCCATTGCTAGACAAATTTTAAATATTCTGCTATTATTAATAACGTAATTTTACTTTGATTACGAGAAAGTAAGCTTATGTCAAGAGGGTTGAAGTGTATGTATGCAAATTAATCCTGTAAAGTACCTATATTACCACCAGAAACAGCCCTTAATTTTCTTAGAGAAATATTGTTATAATTTACCTGAGTTAACTACTATATCTTAATTTTAGACTATCGTCTAAGCAAAGTGGTTTTGGTAAATAAAATTGTTTCTATGAAAATTGGTTAATATTGATGACAAAATCTAGTCTCTCATACAAAATGAATCAAAAAATATTATTTGCATTTTAAAAACCTAATGAACACAAAAAGAAAGGACTCACTCACTAGAGGAAATTTCTCAACAGTAAAAAACCAAAAAAATCCAATGGTTATTGAGCGTACTAGGTAACATGCATGTTGATGTCAAATAACCTGGATTGTATGAGTATTACTGTAATACAAAGCATGTTTTACCTAAAATGAAGGCGTATTTTTCTAGAACAGTGGCAATGTTAGTCTCTCGATGTACATTTGAAAATTATAGAATTCAACGAAAGAGTAAATAAAACTATGCCTTTCCTTTTCTATAGCTGATTGTGAGGCAAAGAATCCAGTGAACTTCAATTTATTCATAAATGAGATGAACTTCTGAAAGTACGATTACATAACTGAACTGGAGTGAGACAAGAGAAAAGAAATGTGCAGTGGAGTATTACTGGTGGAAAGCAAAGCAAATATCACCAGAAGAGTCGCATTCTGAGAGAGAAATGATGTGAACAGGAGCCGGATTTAGTATACATCAGCGAGGACCACGGAAAACAGTTTCTCAGTTGTTCCAGACCACTAAGCCAGGGATAGCATCGCTCATATTCAGGAACTGGGAAAGAGGAAGCAAACACTGTTGATTCTATATAGAAAAAAGGGAAAAAATGCAATTTCCTTTACTAATAGCAAGGTTCAACCTGTAATACGAAATTTTGTTAGCTAATGATATATTGGCATTCATAAAAGCGATTGTCACTGCTTCTCAGTGAAAGTTGGAAGCATTTACTCATAAAAAGACATCAACCATATATAAATGGCTATGACAAGACAACGGTGAAAGTGAGAATATTTTCGCGGTATGAAAATACTAAGATAGCAAGGAAAACTATAAAACAGTGCTATAATATTATCATTTTAAACCAGTTTGGAATTATAAAACACTAAGTGAATCAGAAAATTGTAAAATATGATAAGCATTTTTAAAACTTTTTGAAAAGCATTCAGAAAATTCAGCAAAAGGTATTACTAAATTAAAACACAAAGTAACAATTTAGTGAAATATTAACATATTGTGAACATAAGACAGTGTAGGAAGTAAAAACAATATTCTATTCAGAATGATTAGAAAATACAATATTTTAAACTGTAATTTGAACCTTGCACCTCCCTTAATTTTTACTGAAATCTGATATGTAAGTGAAGTTCCCCAGAAAATCTCACAAGATGAAAAGATGGAAAATATGTTGACCATTGTTACTTGTTTATAATCTCTATGTTGAAAGTTTCAACATATAATTTAGTAAATTTTACCAGGACTGACCATTTTCAAGCACATCCTCATAAAATTGTTGGTCTTTGAAGCTACGGAAAAGTCCCATAAGTCCCAAGCAAAATTATCATCATAGAGAAAGTAAAAGAAATTAAGTCATCAGCTTTCTTGACCACACCATATGAAATAACAAAAATCAGATGTTATTTTTATTTTATTTTATTTTATTTTATTTTTTTCTTTTTGAGTCAGGGTTTCACTATGCATTTCAGGCCGGCCTTGAACTCACTTTGTAGTCCAGACTGGCCTGGAACTCTCAGCAATCCTGCAAGGATTACAAGAATGTGCCACCATGCCTGGCCAAATATTATTTTTAAAAAGAAAGCAAAATTAATCTCAGAATTTTGGCAAATGGTTTTACAATTATAAAGGATATGAGAATGATTAGCTATTTAAGAATTTAGTCATATATCCTGTCTGAAGAATCCACTATGTTATTGAAACATCATTTTAAACATAATATAAAGCACGTGACTGGTTTTTAAAATATTTAATTGTAGTTGTAAGAATCATCTAAAAATTGGAAAGAAATGCACTGATATTGCTTAAATTTTAAATTCTATAAAATGGAAGTAAAAGACAAAGTTAACAGAAATGGAAAATAAATTAATTGATGATTGCAAAGGTCATGGATGACATTCAAGGATACCATCCAAAGCTGATAAAAATAAAAAGCTATAACTTAAATAATTAAAAGAGCCACCTGGAACATTATTAAGTATATTAGTGTACTGTGCAAGGTAACAATTTCAATAAAATCAAAACTATCTTTAACGTAGAAATCTGTACAAAAGTGCAAAAACACTATATAGAAACATACATTTCCAATCCAAAAACTGAAACTTACAATATTATATATTAGATTAAACTTCATACCTCTTTGGATTTGCTCACTAGTCAAATTCTATTTATTTTTCATAAGACTTATCTAAAATAAACATACTCATAAAATATAAAAGCATGGAGAGTAGAGTAGAAAAAATACAAGCCATAAGTCATAATATACCCACAGACTGTACTATTCATATTAAACAAGGCTCTCAAAATTATTATTTTGAATTCAGGAATATATGACTTTGAGACAGATTGTTTTTAAAGTATAATCTCATGTCCTTCCCCAAAGAATCAGAATATGTAAACATAGCTGTAATATAAATAGCTAAACAGCATTGGTTTTAAGACACATTGATGTTCTGATATACATTACAAACAATTGTAGAACTTTGAACAGAAATCACAACATTTTAAATATTTTTTCATTATTTTATACCAATTAGAATGATTAGAGGTGTTTGGAATAGTCATGTTACAAGTGCTTCATTGTAGGGAAGTAATCATAGTAATATACATAAGTTAAGTTTTGAAAGAAATAAAATACTTCATAGTTTTATGGAAGATGGTTATATGATAATCACAGACACTACATTGTCTGTTAATGTTTCTGATACAAAGATAAAAATGTGTAGTACTGCAAATAGAAGTGGAAAAAAATGGAAAGATTTTTTATGAAGTCTTAGAGTTTCAGCAAAATAAGTCAAATTAGACTTGATACTTTCTAAACACAATGTTCCAAAACCTTGATCACTGATAGAATGGACCACATATAACTAGAAGGTGCACCTTTCTGTTGGTGGAAGATTTGGAGTGCATTACCATCAGTGGTAGGGCTTACTGTCCGTAATATTTCACAAGCAAACTCAATGAGACTATTCATAAAGTTTCTTCGATTAGAAAATTGATAAAGAATGTACAATCAAAGAAGATGTTTCACTACCATATCTTCCAGCTGACAGTTTATGACTAGTATAAACCAAAATCTGGCTATCTATAGAAAGCTATGAAAAGAAAAAGAAAGAAAGCTATGACATACGCAATTTTTTAAAATATTGTGCTTTTTTGTGTTTTTATGCTTCCACAAAAAAAAGAAAAACAGGATGCCGAAAGAAACTCTCAAGGGGAAATATAGATAGTGGCAATAAACTCAGCCTGCATGATCTAGTTCCACAGCTACACAGGAAGTTGGCTGTATCCTCAGAGGCTCTGTTGTAAAAATTTAATTTTTTGAAATTTCAGTGCCAGATATACACAAGCACCACGAATTATTTTTAAAACAAGTCAATGTTCATAATCTAATTAAACCAGATAGAATTTCCATACCTAAAATATCAGTAACATTTCAAAGATGATTTCTCTCCTGATCTTACTGGTTGACTTGTGAGAATTCTTGACAAGTGTCTAGGGTATTACAGGAACAGTTCAGAGTAATACATATTAAGAAGCCAAACAGGGCAACTAGAAATGAATTCGTTACTTGTTATCCATATTTTATAATTAAATCATTTTAATTTACTCATCACTATGCAAATAACATCATTTTCTGTGTTTTATTGCCTGACATTTAATGTGTACAACAAGGCCAATTTGATCAAGATAAATCATATGTTTTATTTGCTCTATATTAGATTTTAAACAGAGTTCACCATGAGGGAAAACAACTGTTTCTCTTTGATTCTTGTAAAATTATGGTCAGCTTACCTTTCATACTTACCAAGGAGTCATAGTATTTTTTATAAGTTTTATAGTAGCACACTCTTACGCTATTATTAATTACTTTTTACTGTCATTGTATCTCTTTTACCATGTCATCTTTGTTTCAGAGAGATATTCTTGGACAATTCTTTTCAAAAATTATATTCTCCCATTTTGGAAAAAGCATGTTACTTTGCAGAGAAATAATATTCCAAATTTATGTAAGTACTAGAATCATGAAAATTATTTAAAAGTTATTTGCTATCCACTGTATACAATATTGGAAATACAAATTTTATTACAACATGATCACTTTTTAAAATTTAAAAATCTAAAGTAATAAGATATGTGCGCAGATATAGGTAGAGAATTATAGGTCATGATGCTTAAAATTCAGGATCATTTATTATTTAGAGGACAAGGAAATCACTTTAGCTCATATCTGAGAGATGAAAAATGTTTGGGGTCATTCAAGATAGTCTTACAATGCAAGTAGACTATGGTACAAGGAAGAAAGGAAGACGAATCAAGACAAAGGATCTTTGTAAATAGAAAATAAGACTGAAAGACAATAGTATAGGAGATAAGTTAGTTTCAATATATCTTGTGCTTTGGGAAAGGAACTGAGAAAATGCACTGGGCTTAATGGAACGGAATGCTGTCAATTGTAGCCAACGTGGGTGAACTTGGAAGGCAGTATGCTAAGTGAAATGATCCAGGCACAGAAACACTGATACTCTGTGGTCTCACTTTAATGCAGCTTAAAAACAGTCAATCCTTTAGAATCAGGGTAGAATTCTTATCATGAGGGACTGAGTATAGGGGGATTAATAAACTACACTGTATTGTTCCTTAATGAGTATGTATGAAATAAGGTTATTATACAGCAGGAGCTGAACCTGGAAACTGTTCAACAAAACTTTTCAAATATATTAGTTGGAAATTCTAATGCACAGGACACAAACAAAATCGCTTTCAAGCTGTTGTATAGTTGGAGAAATAAAAGTGCAATTTCAGAATAAAAATTTTTTGAAAGCAGCAGAATGTTTTAGGATCAAGTTTGTTTCTGAGATATGGTAATGGCTTGTGCATTAAAGCTTTTTCAGTTGGAAATGCCATTGTGTTGCCTGATCTTACTAAGAAGGGAAAATTCAGTTTTAAATATAAGTGTGATTAAGGATCATGGAAGAATGTATACTTGTTAGCACTGCATAAAAGCATGATACTGGTGCATCTATAATAGTTTACCAGAGATTCAACAGCCTCATAGATAGTAACCAAACTGCCATATTACAAGCATTCATCAAGTTCCCCTTGCTTCCTTCCACAGGACTCACCTGGCACTATGGCATGGAATAATATAAGAACAATTATCACTAGGAGAGCTACAACAAGAGTCTTTTTCAGAGAATAAACTGATGTAGATAAAGTTATCAAATTGACAGTGGGATTGCATCAAATTAAAAAGCTTCCGCACAGCCAAGGAAACAACAGGGTGAAAAGAGAGCCTACAGAATTTGAGAAAATCTTTTGCAACCAATTTTCAGATGGAAAACTAAAATTCAGAATAGAGAAAATACTAAAAAAGTCCAACATCATAAAGCAAATAGCCCAAGCTAAATATGCACAAATGGACTAGGCAAATATTTCTCAAAAAGAAAGCACATTATTTGATATACATGAAAGACTGGTAACATGCATACATTTAACATACATTAAAAATGTACTTATTCTCATGTGGAACCATGCATTTAATAAAGAAAAACACATTACTCTCATCTTAAGAAAATGCCCATGGAGCATGCAGCCAACATGATTTTGAAATACAATGAAATCTGGTGTAAGGTTCAGAGTCATAACACAGAAAATGTGCTTTGTAATGACTTTATATGATACTTCAGTAAGGAAGGTTGCAAGATTATATATTGAGCTGCAATTTAAATAGAGAACTTATATTAATTTCGCTGATGCAAGAAGATGGTATTATCTCATCAAATTGTCAGTGGGTTCATGTATACCTGAATATAACAAAGGTCCAGCCCAAATGCTATCTAAACATTAGAAATAGTTTGACATATTTAGGAGATAAATGTGTAAGTTAAACATTAGTTTCCATTAACTATATATTTAGCAAATCACTTCTAAATGTGTCCTGGAAGATTCCTGTTTCTCTCATTTATTGTGAAGAACAGGTTGGAGTACAGTATGCCACATTCTTTAAATTTTTTTCTATTTTCTCACCTCAAAAATGAATGGAACCGCCTTACAATCACAATAGCTTTACTGACTTCAGCAATTCTTGTAAGAAACAAATATATATGATGGTCCATGCCATTGATTCCCTCTTTGCTGAACTTAGGGCATGTATTATCTGTAGACTTGGTATAGTATGTCAAAGTAAGAAGCTAAACCTGCTGATGTCCAAAGGAGATTACCTAAAAGGTTGCAATTACTATCAGCTCTCTCTGACTGACAAAAAGCTGAGTGTGTCAATATTACACATACCCGCAATCTATTAAGGGTTTAACAGGGAAAATTTGAAACCAAGGTTTTGAAACAGCAGTATGTCCCATCCTCAGATACTCAGAAACCAGAGAGAACCGAGTGAGCCCCATAGAAAAAGATTATGCAGCTCCTACTGCTATTAATTAACTTTGGGGATTACAGAAAGAAATAAGATAGCTATTTTTTTAACTTGATTCATATGAGAATGATTCAAAAACCTTGATCCTGGGAAAACTAAGGCCAGAAAGACCCTTTCATCTAAACAGGTCCAATATTAAAAACTAACTTGAGACATTTGAGTGAAAGAGAAACAAAGTCATATTGAGTGAAACTTACTTACCTTAAATGATTTCTGTCAAGCTTCTTCTGCATTACTTTAAGGAATCTATGCTCTGTAAACTAGCAGTAGCATGCACAAAAGGATAGCCATATGCCTTTCAACAACTTTGCATCTTAGCTCTATGAAATATCAATTACCCACATTCCACACTAATGTAATTCATTTCTTAAAGTGTCTTCAGATAAACCAAGATCTTATTTTGCATATTTCCATATTTATTATTTTTCTTTGATGTTTTTTATTTCCATGTTTTCTTTAAAGATATTTATGCATACATATTGAAATAGAATAATATGGTTTAATTTGATTATTGTTCTGTTTGCAAATTTATGTTTAATCTATATTTGTTTTGTGCCTTGACAATTCTTTGTACTCATATATATGTGTGTGTTTGTGTATATATATATATATGAATAATTTTATCAAATTTCCAGGCAACAAAGCATCCTGAAATTTTAACTAAATTTGTATCAAATTCATAGTTTAGTTTGATAATGACTGAAATGTTTTTCTATTCTTGAGTATGTATTAGTTTTCAGTAACTTAACTTTATCTCAATATCTTCCTAAGAAATGCCATAATATAATTCTATACAAAGTATATAAGTTTGCTTTGCTAGAAATAGCTTTTGGCATCTTCAACCCTTGTATTTGTAAAGTTAATTGTTGCCATCGCATTACTATAACATCTTTATTTTTTATTCATTTACTTATTTATTTTTGCAGTGATATGGATCAAAATTTGAGTATGAGGCAAACATTCCAACTGTGAGTTATACCCCTAGTCCCGTGTCTTCATTTAAATCATACAAATTTTATATTATTTTTCAGCAAAGAGAAACTTGCTTTTTAAGTTATGAAATGTGTATTAAATGGTGGTAGTCCAGGATTGTTTTTGCTCTCTGATGGGATGCCAGATGGCAACGGTGCAGATGCAAACTGCTGTTCTAATGTTCAGGAACTAAAGAGAGAGATGAACAGTCCCACTGTCATGGTCAAAAGCATGGCTTAATGATCTAAGGAACTCCTTGAAACCCCATGTCCCAAAAGTCCTCAGCATCCCCCGAAAGTGCCATGCAGTGGACTAAGCTTTTACCACTGTAATTGTAGGGAAACACACAACATCCAGACTCTTCCGACCTTAAAGGTCATTTACTTCTGCCTCCAGTGGGGTCACTTCTGGCAATATTCAAGATGGAAGCACCAGTGCTATTTTTAAATATCTCGCTGAAGGAAGTTCTCTTGGAAGGAGTAAGATTTAATAAATTTAATATACTCAGTGATGAAGTACTTTTTCATGGCTGACTGGATCCATTGGCTACAATTCATGCACATTTCTGCAGACCAGATGCTTGGAAAATCTGAAAGATGATGTCCCTGCATTCTGAGAGAATTGGACCTTGGAGGTCTAACTCTGTTATTGGCTGGGTTGTAGTCACAGTCATAGCCAAGAAGTCAGTGTTGTGGTCATAACATTAACAATCATTGTGAGATTATAGCTGAGAAGTATCAGGAGTATTTTTTTTCAATAAATGATCACTTTATCTCTATGTAACACATGATTTTTTTAAATTTTAGTACATGTTTGGGATACATAATGAATATTCACTGTGAAGATTTGGTATATTAATGTGTCACATTTTCATCTTGCTTGTCTCCCTGTTCACTCTCTCTCTTCTTTTACTCTATATTTAGACCTTCTTCCTATCTACAAAAGTAATACTGTCCTACTTTGAGTTACATAAATTTTACTCTTTAAATTATTCATACTTTTGGATTCCCAGGAAGAGATAGCTAACTTTTTGTGTCTGATTTATTTCACATAGCTTTGTGGTCTCAAGGTGCATCCATTTTCCTATAAATGCATCAAACTTATTCTTATTTGGTACTAGGTAGTACCCCTTTATGTATATATGCTTCATTTGTTTTATCCATTCATCTGCTGGTAAGCATGAATGTATTTCCAAGATTTAGTTATCATTAGTTGTTCTGCCAGAAACATAAGTATCTGTGTATCATATTAATGTTATATATTTAAATCTTTCAAGAAGATTCACAAACTAGTCTTACAATGTCTCATGGGAAGTCAGTGGTGGAAGAATGCACAATAGCTCTTTGCACAATGGAGTTCTAGAGGATCCAATCAAAAACAGAAGACCTAGAACCCATTGCAGAGCCTATCAGAAAGCAAAAAGGCCTGTATTGGAAGACTGAAGAGTTCGTGAGTTTGTGCTGGAAACCTAAAGAAACTGGAGACAAATGACCAAAAACAATGGCGAAGACTGGAGCTTCTATGAAGAACCAAAAAGCAGAGACAACTTTTTTTCACTTTTCATTCCATTCAGGCTCTAAACCTATTGGTTGGTGCCGCCCACATCCAGAGGTGGGTCTTCCCTCTTCAGTTTGTGTCAATCATCCACAGACACACCCAGAACTACACATCTCTAATCCAATAAGCATTTGTTACTCCATTCAAGTTGACATTACATTTATCTACTGTGTATCACTGGTTGAAAAATCTTCAGAGAATTTAGGGAGGGATTTGTGTGACATAGCAAAATATTTACTAAATGCACTAAAACTATAATTTGAATCTGTGTTTACACATTTATTGAAATTTGTGGCCTGTTGTCTTTCTTGCTACCCCTGGAAAAGTCCGAGTAGACCACTAATCACATAATTTCAAATTATGTTTTATTGTATATTCATCAACACTATTGCCTGGGTAGAAAAATACCAAGTCAATACTCCAGGTCCTGTGTAAGTAGATTTGGAATCAAGACCAGTTTAACATCCATCAGTTTGCATTATCATCTCTGCATTTGCAATTGGAAACTGGAATCTGAAAACAGTGTTTGAAAGCATGCTATTTGAGGTCAATGGGTTTGTGGCGAGAGGCATGAAGCTTCACCAAGATACTAAATTCTAAGATTCATCACCAATCATGGGATATTCATGAAGGTAAAATGCAACCCAGGTCAATGCATATTTGTTTATAAACTGAATAGATTCTAGAAAAACTTCCAATTTATCTAAAAATCTTGGAAAAACAAATACATCTCTCCATGTAAGAGAATTTTACTCTAGGAGACAATGGAAAGAATTGAGGTAGAGGTAAAAGTTTGGGACAGACAGCAAGAAAAATGTACATTGTTGAGATTTGGCCATGTAGTTACCTAAAACTTCAGAAAAATGGATTGAGATAAAAGGGCCAAAATGATGACAAAATCATATTTTTCAACGAAAAAATGATCATGAATTGGTTCAAACATAAAAATAACCATAAAGATTGTAATGGCTACAGAAATCACAAAGATTCTCACTGTGAGTTCTGTCCAGGTAATATCAAAACTAAGAAGGAGAATAGAGTAATGATGTGCCCTAACAAAACCCTAACAGCTCTTTTCGTTGAAGCAATAACTAAGCAAACAAGTACTCCTTGGAAGATAAAAGGTCAATTTATTAAACATCAGTTGCTAATTCTGTAGTATCCTTACTGGAGCTTAGAGGATTTCAGTTTTCAAAATTCATTCTTTAAAGTTGTATTTGGTAAACCAAGAAGCTAACCCAAAACTCTAAGAGCGTGCTACCTTAACCACTAGTTTTACTGCTTCCCAAAACTCACTGACAGTATAGATCAAATGTGATGAATATAAACATACAGCTCCACAAATCATTGATTGTTGAAGACCTAACTTGGGGAGATACGTAAAAATGGAGTTTAAAAGTAAATCAAAGATTATCTTTCTGTTACAAATACTATTTTTAAGTGATTTGCTAAATCTATATGAAAAATTACTTCTCAGAGATGGTATATGCTTCTAAAAATCCACAATACCTATTTAATATCAAAAGGAAAAATTCAAAGGAGAAAATATTTTAAATATCATTCATTTTAGAATGAATGATACATGAGAATACATGATGGATATGAAATTCACTGAAGTAGCACATCTTTTTCCTCCTAAGTCAACCATAATCAAAATAAAATTGCAAAAATCATCACAACCTTCTAGAAATCAGATTCTAGAGCAGAACATACTGAAAACATATGTGCATTGTTTTCTTTTAAAAATGTATTATCTATTGTTAAACAAATGTGTTACATATACATTGATAACCAAAGTTAGAGAACAACTGAAAAAAATCATAGTTGTCAAATGTTACAATCTATTTTAGCCTAAGAAGTGCTTGATTGCCGAAGAACAAAGCACACCTTCCTACAAGGTGGTACAGAATGCAAGGCTAATATACTCATCTCACATTTTGTTGTCCTCATGGATTTTCCGTTAAATTCTCACTTGCAACGCAACTCAGTAAATTATCTCAACAACTTATTCTTGTTTCACATACTTCTCTAAGTTTCTAAACATGTTTCATAAAACACTATAAGGCAGATAAAATTACCCTTTTGGGGATGAAGAAACTAAGACTGAGAGGTTAAGGATAATATTCAGAGTCCTAGGTTTATAAAGAAGAAGAGAAAAACTTCTGCTCAGTTTCTCTGTGAAAATCACTACTCTGTAATCCTTCATTAAAATAATTTCTGCAGTAGAAAACATATTAAGACATAGATAAAGTTTTCTAATTTTGAAGCGCCATACCATAACTATGTGTTATGAGATACTTTCATGCAAAACAAACCTAGGTACTTAAATTAGTTGATATTCTCTTTTGATTTTGAGAGTGGAAAAAACAGGACCAAGGATAACTTACAAAGGGTTTGTTAAATATATGTTCTGTATTCATGGTAAGCAATAATAAAATAAGATTATTATCCTAAAAGAGCAAAAGTATTAAATATTCCAAACATTAATGTAATTAATGTATTCTCTTGGGTCATTTGCATGTGCAGGTCCAATTGAAATATTTTATTTATGTATGAAACATTTATTCCACTGATGTCATTTAAAGTATTAACATTAATAAGAGCATGAAGAAATTTAATCATGTGATAATTTTAAGAAATTAAATTGTTTGAGGAGGAAAACAGTTTATTTTCTGATGGCCCAAGGAATTAATGATAATAGTAAAATATATAGCGCTGACAATGGGCAATATAGCTAGCTAGCTAGCTAGCTAAATAGATAGATAGATAAAATAATTTCGTTAAGATTTTATTTTTGATAAGAGATGCATAAAGATAGCTGAAAATTCAAGATGTGTAGACTGTGTATAGCATCAATTCTTCAAATTTCCATTTATGTCTAAGGTCGAATTTTGGCAAAATTATGTGTATATCTATTCATTTCAATGAATATCAATGCAGACATTTATACTCAGATAAGAATTTGTACTCAGAATTTTCAAAAGTTATTTTTTATGCGATTATATTCTGACTTTTGATTTCCTTGTTCCATATTTGTATATGATGTCAATGGTTGCATAATAACGCATTTCCCATAAGACTAATCCTTATGTTTGGATATTCAACAGCAGTATAATCATAAATATATAAAATTGCTAATGTTTTTGGTGGGGTTTTTTTTGGGGGGGGGGTATTGGGAACTGAGCTCAGAACCTTGCACTTGCCAGGCAGGCGCTGTGCTGCTGAGATATATTCCTGGCCCTGCTAATATTTATTTACAAGGATTTTTAAAAGAGAATTAATGCAAGTTCCAAATAAGTGGCTATCAATCTATTCATCTTTATTTATGGCAGAAAATGGTTGCAAATCTGTTGACATTTAAATAGCTCAGATTCCAAGTGATTCTGGAAGCTCGAAACCAAAACATTGCATTATTTACATCCATAATTTGCTTGCTTTTGAGGAAATGACATCTGTGCAATTTTTTTCTTTACAAAACACATTAATTTCGACATAAGTTGAATTTAGAGTTGTGAAAGCTAATGCAGACTACCACTCCTATCCTGCCATATTTAAAACACTAAAATATAAAACAGACAAATATACATTTATTTTCTACTAAACATATTCTTCATAAATATAGATCAACATTTTAGAATTTACAACACACACATACACACATACACACACACACACACACACACACACACACACATATATATATATCATATTCAGATTTCCTAAAATGTTGCCTTCCTTTTAGTTTGAAATGATAAAATTCCTTATTGTAGTTAATGATTTGCAGTTCTGAGATTCAATATATGCAAAGATCTATGTGCCCATCATCACAATCAGACTACCAAAAAACATTTGTTCACCCAAAATATCCCTTCATATTACTCCACTAAATTCCTTTCATTCCTTGTTTGATCTCTAAACCATCCTTTCATCCTTCAACTCCAGAAGCAATTGATCCCTACAGAACTGATATTTTTAGAATTTTATAGATGGGATAATAACGTGTTTAACCTTTTGAGGGAAACTTAATTTGCATTATGCAATTTGCACATGTTTTAGGTCACTGACTATGCTATTTTTAAAAAATTTTATTGAATAATATTTTATTTAATGAATGCGCTACAGTTTATGTATTCATGTTTTGAAAGATATTTAGCTATCTCCAATATTTGTGGATTAGAGGATGATTGCAAAATATTCATATGCAAGTTTTTGTATACATGAAAGAGAACATGTAGTATGCATCATTCTGTATCTGGTTTATTCCATTTATCCAAATATCTCCTAATTCCATCAATTTTGCTGAAAATGACAGCTTGTTTTTCTTTTTTTCTTCTTTCTTTTTCTGTCTTCTTCTTCTTCTTTTTTTTTTTTTTTTCAGTTAGAGACATGCTTTCTCCAAGTTTCTAAGTTTGGTACACTGGTCTCAAACTTGTGAGTTTCCTACCTCAGCCTCCCAGATTTCTGGGATTATAGATATGTGTCACTGCTCCTCACTGAAAGACAGGGTTTCACCCATTTTTATGGCTAAATAGTATTCCTATGCATGTACATACCATGATGTTTTTATTCATCCGTTAGTGGACACAGTGTTATCTCTTCTGATTTCATTTCTCTTGGATACACACCCAGAAGTAGAAGTGGATCATATGGAAATTTTATTTTTTGTTATTTGAGGAACATACACATTGTTTTCTGTAGTGGGTGTCCTTATTTACATATCCATCAATATTTTGTGTGAGGTCATTTTTCAGCACTTTGTCATTAGCTTGTGTTATTCTTAGTTCTTTGGAAAAAAGCCATTCTAACTGATATGTGATGATATCTTCTTATTCCTATTTGAAAAGTGCTTTTCAAAAAGTCTTATTATTGGTCTTTCAATATTAGCACTATGATGAAAGAACATTATTCAACCAGAACTAGAACAGAACAGTGAACATCAGTTCATTTATCTGTAAGAAAGTGCTGAAAGCTCAGAAGAGAAAAAATGGAATGTATTTTTTAATGACTGCAAACTACAACACATTTGACTTAAAAAATAAGCTGGTTACATTGTAATCCTATCTGATAATCTTTGGTGCTTTTGTTTAGCCTCACACAATATAAATAAAAGAGATACATTAACTTTGAAATATCATTTCAATGAGTTCCATAACAAAACAACTAGGATATACAAATATATTGAATGTGTTTTGTAGCTTAAATATATTTATTATAATGTAACACTTTAAAAATTTTATCAAAAAATACAATAAGAAAGTCAAGCCTGTCTAAAATATGATATTATTATCAATAAAAAAATAATCTTTAGAAATCACTAAGAGTTAAAGGAATATCATACTACCTTGGAGTCAGCTATTATATTCTGCAGTTTTTTCATTAATAAAAGTTTTAAAAAATGAGATGTACTTAGATATTTTACCTAACAACTGTATTGTTTTGATGTTGCACATGTCCATGTTATTTTTATGAGAAAAAAGCCCTGAGCAATAACTAAATAAAAATATCACTTAGAGCCATATTTGAAAGCCAATAATGTAAATTGTGAATGAGTATCACCAAACTGTTTTTGCAACTCAAAAGAGAGATTTTTGACTGAAAGCAATGTAATGAAAAAATAATCAAACAAGCAAATTAATTAATTGCTTGGAGCTTCATTTTAGGAAAGTTTGAAAATTGCCTTAATAAGTGAATTAAAAAAACAAGTGGAAACTTGGTGAAGCCCTATGGTATCAGTGGTACATCAAAGAGGGCAATCAGTACCTGACTGCTAAAGACCACATGATGTAAAAATGATGAAAATGTCTTGAATTACTAAATACATGAATTTAGGTAAAGATTTACAGTTAGACAAAGCAGTGTATTTCATCCATAAATTATTTATTTATAATTATTTTATTCATATTGAAGACTTAGATTCATAATAATTAACAAAGTACTTGATTTTGAAAATAAATCCATGGTTATCAGAAAATACATGACATTTTTAAAGAAAGATGAATTGATTGGAAAAAGTAATGAGTACTTATGTTGCCATTTGTGAATTCCATGAAGTACAAAATTTAATTAATTAATTTCAAACCTAGCTCCATTTCTTTTTCTCTTTTTTTCTGTTACCACTGATATTACAGAAAGAATTTTAAAGATGAAAGCCTCACATACTTGATTTTCCAGTAAGCATATAACCAAAAGTTTTAGGATACTTTGAATTGTAATCATTTAAAAAATTAATTTACAATTAGAATAATTAACACTTAAAAAGAGCTTGGAAACAAAAAAGCTCTCAGAAGATATTATCTTATTTTATGTAATATTCAGCACATACATGTCAGTTTTAGAAAGGGTAGAAATAAGGCTTAAAGAAGATAAATAATTTCACCTAGCAATTATGGAGTAAAATTAAGGTCTAATTTTCAGTCTACCAGGAAAAATGAATATATTATTACATTCCACTGACTTTTCTGGTGCAATGAATGTTATACTTCCTACTTTACTGAGAAAATTTTTATTCTTTGTGACTGGCTCTTTATTATTTGGGACAGAGTTATGATGGGTATAAATATGTGTGGAGCGATTTCTATAGTTTACAGGGATGTGGATAACGTTAGCCAAGTGGGCACTATTGTTATCATTTGAAGGTAACACGAGTAAATAAGATAAATGGAAATGGTTGTGTTGTGTACTACCTGGGAGGAAAAAAAAAAAAGAAACTGTGATTCCTCAGTGTCTTCTACATTTTAGTAATGATAATAACAGCTGTTTTAGTTTTTTGGCTCTCAGCTGACAAATTGATTTAGAAAAGCCCTCTATAGATTCATTCTCAGACTCCTTCAAGGAATTGTAGAGTGACTTTATGGGTATTGTATTACCTCTTTTAGGCATCTAGAAGAAGCATCATGTGGCCCATGTTCATAAACACAGCAAAAAAAAAATCCACCATAAATTTTTAATTTTAAAAGAATTTCTAAATCAACTTCCCAACTGATGAAGAGTTGACGATATAAATTTGTATTTCTAGTGTGTGTTCATGTGTGTGAACATACTGTATAGAGTGCGTGTAACATATGTATGTGTATATATATATATATATATATATATAAATTTATCTATAAATAACATATGGCATGTATCATATATCAGTAAGTGTAGTTATGTGTAATCTAGAATGGAAATAGTGACAAAATTTATCTAATGCACTTCAGACAACTCAAAACAAGTTTAAGAGAAAGAAGTCAAATGAATATAATCTTCAAGAATTAATATAACTTCACTTGTTTTAAATGCCATGCATTTGTACAGTAAGCGATGGTAAATATATGTTTTCAAAACTATCCGCCAAAAAAAATCAACCTGATTGCTTACATAAAATTCATCATGGAAGGATTTCTATTAACTAGACAAAAGTTTATGACTTTTAAGATTTCAAAATTCAATGCAGGTTCAATTTAACTGTGAAAACCAGATGTAGAATTTAGTTGACATTTTGCACCTTCTGTCTCTGCTAGATTAAATTTTAGATAAGAGATTTTATAATGGTCACATTTAAAAATAAAGATAATTAACCTAAAGTTTCTATTGGCTGTTCTCTTGCAATGGATATCTACTGGTATATTTTAAAATATGTATTTCATATGGTACTTAATAAAAAAATCAAAAATACTTCTTGTTATGAGAATGTCTACTTCACTCTGTCATCAAACTTTTTTACTTTATCATATTTCATAGAATTTTCTATCCAAAGGGGAAGGAGAAATTTGCAAATATTTTTTACTTGATGAATAAACATAAGCACAATTCTCAAAGCACTTTGCAGATTGTATTAAGGCATCAGACTGGCAAGAATGTAAAGAATTCAAATGCTTCTGTTGATCTTTTTTTTTTTTTTTTTGGCATCTGTCAACCTGTGTGTGTTCTAGTTACTGACACCTACTTCTGTATTTCATTTTGCTAGAATTCACCTAATTTTAAATGAAACCAAATTACCCTTTCATATTTAAAGAAGATATATAACATGGAAAAGCATAAAAGCAAAATACCTCTGGAATTATGTCAAAATTTAAAGCATTTTATTCAAGAAAATCATTTAAATAGTACCTACTAACTTAAGGCTGCACCCTAGCAATAATTTCTGCAAAACTGAGAATTCATTTTTTATGAATACTTGGAAATCTCCCTTATCCACATATTAACTGAAGCAGAATGCCTGATTAATTTTAAGATTACTGATGGGGGAAATACTTTTTATGACTAACAAAAACATTGATATTCTTTCTTCTACTGAGCAGATATTTAGGTTGGCATGAAAAGGTCTTTGCCTTCATGGAACATGTACTATTGTACAAACAAATAGATAATAAGTCATAGGGTGAAAGTCTTGCCTCCATTTGTCTACATTTAAGTCCAATATATATCTGCTAGCATGATACATTGATAAGAGCAATCTTTCATTCTTTTTTATTGAAAATGAACAAAGAATAAAAGCAATGATTCAGAATTTCATAGCAAAACAATAGGAGATTAACAATGGTTAATATATTTTGTGTTATCTTCAAAGCAGTTTTTCATATTACAAGATATAGACATGAAAAAAAGATCAATGAAAGCACAGTTATTTTCGATGAACTAATAGAGCTTAGTAGTATATTTATCTAATATATATATAATAATATATATAATCTTTCTCCTTTCTTTTCTCATTTCTCCATTCCAATTGTTTTTTCCTTTTGAGCAGTTTCTTCCCCTTTCAATTTCACGGTATCTATTGCTCATTTTGGGTCCTATTTACTCTTTCAGTTTTTCACACTAGGGATGCAATACACTGGTTATGCATGCAAGTTTGATTTTTTTTCACTTACGAACATGTTCTTTAGTTGCATCCATTTACCTATAAAAGCCTGGAGTTTATACATTATAGCTGAGTAGTACTACATTGTATAAAAATACAACATCTTTTTGATCCATTTCATGGTTGATGGGCATTTGGGTTGTTTCCAAGATTTAGCTATTACAAAGTGTACTGCTATAATCATGGGTGCATTTATATTACTGTGGTATGACATTTTCAATTCTTCTGGGAAAATACTCAGAAGGAGAGTAGCTGGATTAAACAACACCTCCAATCCTAGTTTTCTGAGGAATCTCCACACTGGTTTCCACAGTGTTTGTACTAGTCTTCACTCCCACCCGCAGTGGAGAAGTGGTCCTTTTATCGCACAGCCTCACCAGCGTTTATTAACGGTAGATTTCTTGATGATAGTCATTCTTTCTGTAGTGATATGGAAACTCAGTGTTGTTTGAATTTGCATTTCTTGAATGACCAATGATGTTGACAGTTTTTTCATATATTTATTTGCCATTTGTATTTCTTCATCTAAGAAGTGTGTATTCATCTCAGATGCCCATTTTTTGATTGGTCTTTGAATTTTGGTGTTTTGATTTTTTTCCATTTTTTATATATTCTAGATAGAAGTCCTTTGTCTGAAGGACACATGGCTAAACTTTTTTCCCATCCTGTGGGTTGTCTTTTCACTCTGTTAATGATTTCTTTTGATGTGAAAAACATTTTAATAAGATAAGATTCCAGTTGTTGATTCTTTGAAGCACTTCCCATGCAATTTAGGTTTTGTTCCTGAACTCTCTGCCTATGTTTATGTCTTCAAGATTCCTTCCTACCTTGTCTTCCAGTAGATTTGTGCTTCTGTTTTAATATTTAGATCTTTGATCCATTTTGAGTTTAGTTCAGTGAATGATGATAGACATATGTCTAGTGATTCAAAGAATTTCTCAAGTGCATAAGTCTTTCACTTCCCTGGTTAATTCCTGAGTATTTCATTTTTCTTGAAGCTATTGTGAAGGGCATTGTCTCCCTAATTTCCCTTTCAGTGAATTTTTTATTGGTGTGCAGGAATACTATTGATTTTAGAGTGTTGACTTTGCATCCTGCTCCAGTGAGTAATTTAGATTTTAGTTTGAGGAGCCTTGGTAGTTTTTGGAATCTTCTATGTAGAGGATCATGTCAAGATAAATGCTAATAATTTGGCTTTTTCTTTCCCTATTAATATCCCAAATTTTTTGGTGCTATTTTCTTATTCCTCTAGCTAATGTTTCAAGAACTATATTAAACAGAAGTGAAGATAGTGGACATTCTTTTCTTGCTCCTGATTTTTGAAGGAAAGCTTTCAGCTTCTCTCCATTTAGTATGATGTTGGAAGTTGGTTTGTTATAGATGGTTTAATCAGGTTGAGATAAAGTAATTTTTATTCCTTTTTCTTCAATTCATTTTTTTAAATCATGAATGAATGTTGAATTTCATCAAACGCTTTTTCTGCATTTATTGAAATGATCATTTTATTTTATTTCTCCCTACTTTTGTTTAGGTTTTTCATTACATTTCCTGATTTGCATACGTTGAAACATATCTGCATTCCTGGAATGTATCCTACTTAATCATGACGCATGATCTCTTAAATAATTTGCTGCACTGTGTTTGTAGTTGTCTTATTGAGGATTTTTGCATCTGCATTCATAAAGTGATTGATAGGTAGTTCTTTGTCTTGTTTGTGTCCTTTTTTGGTTTTGGAATCAGGGTAATCTGAACTGTGACATAGATTTAAAGCAATCCCATTCAAAGTACCAGTAACGTTCCTTACAGCAGTGGAGAAAGTAATCCTAAAAATCATATGCAACCAGAAAAGGCCTAGAATAGGAAAAACAATGCTGGGCAACAAGGATGAGGCAAGAGGCATCACATTAAAATCTTAGTTTTCAAGATGTGCCACAAAACTACAGTGTAAAAACAGCATGGTATTGGCACAAGGGTGGACTTGTAGATCAGTGGAACAAAACAGAAGGCACAGAAACAACCCCAATCACATTCAGCCATATTATTTTTGACAAAGAGAGAAATCTCTTGTGGTAGAAAAGATAGCCCCTTTATCAAATGGTGCTGGGAAAACTCACTATTCGCTGGTGAAGGTTCAACCTAGACCTGTATCTTTCACAGTCTACTAAACTAAAATTTAAGTGGATCAAAAATATAAACATTAGAACAGATACACTGTAATCTGTAGGAAGATAAAGTAGGTAAGACTGTTGAGGACATAGGTGTAAGCAAAGATTTACTGCACAAAATTCCAGCTATATAAGAAACAATACCAAGACTCAACCAATGTGATCACAACAAGTTAAAAAGATTCTTCACAGCAAAGGGAACCATCAGCTGAGTGAAGAGACAGCTGACATAGTGGGGAAAAAAATAAAATCTTCTTTATTGTGGGAACTGTTACAACCACTAAGGAAACTAGAAATTCCACTTGACTCAGCTATTTTCCTACTAGTATCTTCTCAAAAGTGTCAAAAATCTTATACATCAGTGATAGCAGCAAAATTCATAATAGCTAAACTTTGCAAACATCTTACATGTTCTTCAACAGTTGAATGGATAAAAAATATGCTGTTTATACACAATGGAGTACTACTCTGCCATAAAAAGGATAAACTTGAGTCATTTATAGGAAAACGAATTCACTTTTAATAATGTTAAGTGCATTAATTCAGATTCACAAGATTTCTTTTATACTAAAAACCATATCTCAAAATAAAAGATAATAGGAAAAAAGAGAAAGAAAAGAAGTTACTGTAATCCAGTATGGGCACTCTAAAAGTGTACCTTGTGTTAGTATCATTATGTTACATATTTTATATGTTCTTTTGCCTACTAATCTGGTTTTCGAACTTTACATATGATAATTAACTTCATGAATTCTTATAAGATAAATAAACAAATCTGATGATGGAAAAATAAAAGAGTATGGGATGAGGATAAAGAAGGAAGCTGAAATGTGTTATGTACAAGTACCAATCCCTTACAGTGAATGTAATCTCTATGTACTACAAATATGTAATAAAGGTAAAATCAAATATACGAAACAAAACAAAAATCCAAAACAGAATGAAATTTTAGAAATAATTCATTAAATGGTCACCTTAGTAATGCAAATTTAAGGAAATCACATAGAACATTAAATATTAGTGCTGTGAGAAAAGAGCTGATGCAGTGCAGGGGAAGCACCAGAGAGTGGGAGATGGGAGAGGGGAGATGACAGCCATGAGGACCACAACCTCACTGTGGACTGACACAGCCAGGGTTGACACGAGCTGCACGGGACCTCTGGAGGGACCAAGTGTAGCCAGGGCAAATGCCACTGCAAATACTTTAAAGCGATCATGGGCCTGAAGTCACACGGCCAGTGTAACTAGAACGGAATAAAGAAAGCTAGGAAGGAAAGACTGAGACACTCTAACCACCTGTAGACCATCCTAGGATGTTTGCATCTTATTCTAAGAAACTGAGAAAAAAAATAGATTAGTTCATTGGTTTCAGCCTAATAATAACAGTAAAATCCTCTGACCCTTGTTGGAAATAGTACATAGGAAAAAATGAAAAAAATGTATATTGGGGGATTCTTGCTTTTTCTATTTTACTGGCTAAGTACTTAGTTCAATGAGTGTCGTATCTGTGGCACTTTCTGAATTTTTAAGGCATAATTTTATATTTTTACTATACATCACCATGTTTATCCTATCCTCTATTTTTCTAAATTCTGTTGTTTGATGTAAAGTGTCAATTACTTTCTTCATCTTTCAGGTATTTTTATTTTTTCTCTTCAATTTGTTACTGTGGTGAATCAAATGTGCATGTTCCATGCACCTGTGAGTTTAAGTGTACACAAGTTTTTAAATACATTTTGTATTTATTTCTATTCTTTTTGGGACTGTTGCATATATCTTGTGATTCAACTACACTATAATGTTCATCTCTGTTACATTTAGGTTTTCCTTTGTTATCATAGAGAGACTAAACTCAAATACTATTTTCTTTGTATATATCACCTCAAATAGCTAGGATAGCACTGAAGTTCTCTTACCTAAACTATGTGATTCAACTCCCCTGTAAAATCGGAATTCCTGGTTACTTTTAGGATGACTTTTCAATATTGATTTATCTGTTTATGAAATTTCTAATTTTACTTTTAGGATGACTTTTCAATATTGATTTATCT
The DNA here is from genome assembly GCA_004365215.1 of Cuniculus paca. NCBI lineage: Eukaryota > Metazoa > Chordata > Mammalia > Rodentia > Cuniculidae > Cuniculus > Cuniculus paca. The sequence continues at coordinate 178,785 of RJWT010000002.1, forward strand.
GTTTATGAAATTTCTAATTTTATTCATGATTCCATTTTTATGAATTTACATATTATATTGTCTTTATCTGAATACAAAATTCTAAGAACACTTGTATCATGTCTGTAATGTCTCTTACTGATTGCTTTTAATACCGGCTACTATTAAAATTGTCTTCTTGTTTGAGTTCTTTTTCCCCTTTTGGGGGAGAAAGAAATGTGAATGTTTCTCTAATCTAAATGATTTATTTTAGAATTTTCTTTTAAATGACTGACATACATTTGTAGACCCTCTCACTTTATATATTTTTATAATTCCTCCTGTCATCTCAATTACTTCCCCTTTCCCTTGTCTATTTGAAGTACTGTATCTAGTAGTTTCCAGTCTGTCTTTCCTTCTTATAGTACTATGAGTTGAATCCGAGGCTTCACACCTAAAAGTCATCAGCCCTTTGTACTTTTCTTATTCAGAGACAATGTCTCACTATTCTGGTGGGGATCAGGCTGTGTGACTGGGCTCCCCCTGGTCTCAAGGCCCTGGCTACACAGGGAAGGCTCATAACTGCAGCATTCCTAAGGCAAAATTATCACCTGCTGAGAACACAGTAAAGAATCCAAGCTTGTGGGTATAGTGAGGAGCTTGCTCTCTGCTAACTTGTCTTGTTCACTTCCATTGCTATTCCAGGGAAAGGACATAACTCCTCCATCTGAACTCATCACTTGCTAACAGAAGTGGGTCAACCACGGAGATTCTTACGCCTGTCCACTAGAGGCAGGTTCCTCCTGGACGCCCTCTACGCTGAATGTTGTTTTTTGTCTTTGTTTTATTCCCTGCCATCCTCCCACAGGTTTCTGAGGGTCTGATCAGCTCCCAGAACTATCCTGCTAAATTTCCCAGGCAGGAAATTCTCCTGCCTCAGCCTCCCAGAGTGCTGTGATTACAGGTACACGTCACCATGGTTGACTCTAATTCATATTCTTGGCACAAAATCTTCTCTCATACATCTTTCACTACTTTTAATCTATTTTCATTATATTTGGTGCTTCTCTGCTTCATCATACTATCAAAAGAGAAAGAACTTTTTCAGTTTGGAGTTAAATCATATTCTTTAAGAATTTGTGCCATTAATATTTCTGGAAAACTTTTCAAAAGCTCTAGCATGTTGCCCCTTGTCTCTGTTAATGACTTCTGGAACTTTAATTAGGAACGTGTTAAGCTTCCTCACTTTATCTTCAGTTTCTCCTGGAATCCTTACCACGTTTCCTATTTCTTCATCTCCCTAGGCTATTCTTTCCACCACACCTATTCTTTACACTTTCCAATCCTCTCTCAGATATCTTGAAAGTGTTATTTAAACCAAAATATAAGATTTAATATTAATTTTCATATTTTTAGAAAAGTTCTACCCCCAAATCTAAATTATCTATTTGTAATTGTCTTGTACCAGTTATAATTTCAAATCTGTTGAAACAAATGAAACCTACTTATTCTTCATGGTGTTTCTTCTGGTTCCTCTCCAGTGTAATGTGGTTCTTTGGGTAGTTTCTGCCTCTGCAAATGAGTCAAGTGTTTGTCTGTGCCAAATCGAATGCTTGAGTTTAAGAGCACTGTCCTTGTGAAAACTATGTCTGGCATGCCTGGTGTTGTTACTAACTCAGAATCAGTTTAAGCCATTTTATTTGATTATCATTTTTCAGATATAAAGGAATATTATTGAATTTATAAGAATACAGTGAATGGTTATTGCAACCTGTGTGATCACTTCCTAAGAACTTTCATTGTTTCAAGACTATCGGCAAATGGAACTACAGTGAAGATTTAGTTCTCTTAAGTGTTTAGTGAAAGTATCCCTTTTCAAGGATTCAACTCTTTTTAGCAACACTAAAATCATCCCTTTTACCAGAAACTGACACTGTGTTTTGTTGTGATTCCATACACAGCCAGAAAATTAAAACCAAACACATAGTACCCAATGAGTATCAAGTACCTTGAAGCACTTAACAACTTCAAAGCTTATTTTGCTCTGAATTCGTGCTTTATCATCATTTTCAGGATCACATATCTCCCTCACTTTCTTGCCTGCAGTGAAAAGTGCTTGAAATGAACTTTTCATATTATTTTTCTAGAGGTTGTATTTACTACACTATGAACTTTACTTACCTGACCCAGATTGTCCAATTTAAATAAACATATGTAATCTGAATTCTATACTTTTTCTGAAAAGTGAAAATTTTTGAGTCATGTCATCCACTGTATTCTTTTTTTCACTTTTTTTCAAATAATTTTCTGAGCTATCTAATCCTTTTTATTTGAGTTAATTAAGAAAATCAACATTTTGAAAATTCTGTAATAGAAATTTTCAAAGCAAAATCACCAAATTTCTAACCCTATGACATCTATAGATCATGTAACATAAAATCAGGAACTAATTTTTCTGTATACCTTTCTTCCCTTTGCTGTTTTAATGACAGACTTCTAAGCAAATAATTTATTTTTCATTTCTTAAGATTATTGATTCATTTTAGGTATGCATAATGAGCACATTCATCACAGGGAATTTGTATCTTTTTTTTTTTTTTTTTTGTGGCACTGGGGATTGAACTCATGACCTCACTCTTGCCAGGCAGGCTCTTACACCACTGAGCTAAATCCCCAGCCCTTGTCTTTTTGAGTCAGGGTCTCACTATGCTGTTCAGACTGGCCTTGAGCTTACTTTGTAGCCCAGGCTGGTCTTGAACTCCCAATGATCCTCCTGCCTCAGCCTCCTGAGTGCTGGGGTTACAGGCGTGCGCCACCAGGCAGGGTGGAATTTGTATCTTTACATGATATAACTTGTTTCTTTTCACATTCTCCTACCCTCCTTTCAACTCTTTTTCCCCTCATTTACAAGAAACTTTTTTTCTTTTTTACATTCGTTTTCATTTTTTCTTTTCCCCTCCCCACTCCCTAGTTCCCCTTTCCATCTGAACATTTTCTTATTTCACAATACCTGTTATGTATTTTGGTCTTTATTTATTCTTAGCTTCTCACACCAGAGAAACAATGCAATATTTACACATGTGTCCAACTTATTTGACTTATGAGTATGGTCTTAAGGTGCATCCATTTACCTAATAATGTCTCAAGTTTAATCCTTCTTTATGGCAGGATAGTACTCTATTGTATAAAAGAAAATCACAGTTTATTCATCCATTCAACAGATAGTGGGCATCTGAGCTATTCCCAAGATTTAGCTATTCCAAACTGTGCCACTATAAACATGGTTGTGCAAAGAAATTGATTCTAATTTTGATCTCAAATGCCAGAATACTTGTTCTTTTTTTGCCATACTTATAATAAAAGCAGAGCAAAAGCTGTAAAACTGTTGTTTTGAAATATGTTCTTGTTAACTGGATACATTTTTCAGACTTCATTCAACTTGCAGTCCTCCTTTCTCGGCCTTACAGATTTCTGGGATTACAGGCACTGTCACACTTGGCTTGCCAAAATTCTTTCATATTACTTATTTAAGGAAATTGTTAATCTTTCCATCTTCCCAGTTTACTAAATTGTGAGTAATGATCTCTAGAATTTTAAATTTTTTATGAATTTTTGATTTATATAACTCATCTGCTCAAATTTAATAAGTTAGTTTTCCCTGGGGCGATTTTGTTTCAAAATATTATGACCGGAAGTTGCAGTGAAATTGAATGCACAAAGAGCAAATTTGATCAACAAAGGTCATAAATGTAGATTTCTACAATGAAAGACAGAGTTTAGGAAATTTATAAAAAATAAGTAATACATGAATACCATACTATAATTTTGAATTTATTCTAAAAATATCAATCAATGCTCACACCTATTTCTTATGATTTTATGAAGATAATGTGTAATAGATAATACTGTGTTAATTTTCTAGATTGGCAAAATAAACAACTTAAGTTTATAGATTAGCAGCAAAACTAAAAATTAAAAATGAGAAATTAGTTTCATAATTTAAACACATAATTTGTTGCTTTATTTTGTATGCATTCCAAAAAGGATAAAGCAAAGTATTTTGACATCCAATTTGTAGGCAAAAAAATCTTTTTTTCCAATTCCAAAGAAGGGCCTTTCAATGGGGAAATATAATATGTAAATTTTTAAATATAAGTAGTACCATTAAATACTTAGTAAAACTGAATTAAAACAGTATTTTCAATTTAATAGTGGGAAAGAATCAGCAATGTTCTATCTTAAGTTTTGCACCAAACACTTTTTGCAAAAGTAAAACTGAAACCTTAGAACCCAAATTCCCAAATTTCTTTATTATTCCTATTTTGCTCTACCATGTAGCTTTTTTCTGGACATTAAACACTGATGAAAGAAGATATTTTACTTTTAAATTATATTCAAACACCTATCATAAAAAGTTAAAAAATAATTGATATTTTTTCTATTTTGCTTGACGCAATGAGAGTAAAGCACAAATAGGAAAAATATCTGATAGAAATTCATACTCAGTGGCTGGTAGTTTATTTTGCATTTTGCAAATATTTTCAATTCAAAAATGTTGGAAAAGCATTAAGTTTGCTACACATATGACAAAACTTTAGTTCATATCTTAAGGCTTCTGTGAATATGGGCCAAGGAACCAAGGAATCTTTCTATTCAGGTTTATATTCAATGGCTTTTTATATGTTAGAGCAATAATAAAGACCAGATTAAATAATACATACAAAAATCACTTTGCAGTATAACAGATAACACAGTTTTTAGATAGACAAAATGCTATAGCAGAGATAACCAAGTACATGTACATATTGAATTAATCAAAGCCAGTACAATATCCTAACTCAACGTTAATTTCTTCCATATCCTTTGGAATTTCTCTGCACTCTCCTGAAACCTTCTCCATATACTAGTTGGTGTTCTCTCAGCTATTGAGTGTCAGTCAATGGTAACTATGCTGGGCAAATATGAATGAGCAAAATATACAAAATCCTGTCTTCTGGAGCTTGTAGTGTTGGAATAAGACATCAGTCATTGTATCACGTGATGTTAAAATTATATTTATTTGCTGTCACAAAAGCTAAAAGAGGATGCACTCTATTACCAGGGCATGGCAATATTAGAAGGGTTCCCAGAAAAGGAAAATTTGTAGTGAGACTGAAGAATACAGTAGAAAAGTTTATAAGGAAAGTGGCAGTGATGTGAGAAAGGAATGTGGCTTCAGCATTATTTGCAAGGAAAGGACTCAGAGGAGACCAAATGCAAATAAAGCAGCAGTATTTCTGGGTGTGTCTTGTGGAATAAGCAAAACTGATATTACCTACAGGACAGGTTGAATATGACCCTGTCAGCAAACACAGACCTTGTATTACTTTTCTATTACTGTGACCAAAATACCTGACTTACAAAACATAAGTGAAGAAAGGTTTATGTTGGCTCATACTTTCAGAGGCTTCAGTCCATGTCTGCATGCTGCGAAACAAAGACATCACGGAGAAAGGGCTCAGTGCAAAACATCGACTGATCTCAAACAAGCCAGGAAGCAGAGCTTACAAGGTAGAATCTCAGAGCGGGAGGCAGGGATGAGATATTCCCCAAGGTAACATCTTGAAGAACTACCAAGACCCATCTAGCCATGTGCTCATTAATCTCCAATGCATCTCTCGTAACTCTCAGGCCAATCAAGTTGGTCACTAGGATAATTACAGAGCTCTTTAAAGCAGATTTGTGTTCATGTTAACCTCCCAGTAAGCAGTTACGGAAACAGTTAACTGTTTATAAAAGATAAACATTTTTCTCCATAATAGAGTAAAAGAAATCTCACAGGCTTACATATTCTTTTAGATACCTCTCAGAAGACATAATAGTGTCTTGTGATCTATAGCCTTAAATTCGAATGATCAGTTCATTGTATGAGAGTATTTAGGAAAGGGTTATCTGTATTTCCTGGCATGAATATATGTGTAGCCACGATACTTTTTAGTGAATGAGATAATAGAGTGAATAGTTGTAAACCTTTTTTAGGCCAAAGGAAATCAGTTGGGAAAATCTGTGATTATAATTAGGTTTTAGACAAAAATATTGTACTATCTTACTGAAAATTATCCTGTGACTAACTTAATATTGTCTCAAAATATATTTTACATTAATGTGGCATAATCTTCACTGCTATCAGAAATTTTTATGTATGTTCTGACTTCTTTGAATAATCTTTGACCTTTTTATTATAGTAATAATATTTGTACATCTTCAAAAAAAAAGAATTACCAAATAAAGTTTTCACCAAATTAAAAACAATTTTTTTCAGTGGTCTACACTTAAATTTCATTATGGAATCTGTGAAATAAAATAAACATTTAAAAATGTGAAACTTTTAGAGTAAAATAAAACATCTATTTTGATCATCATGGTTTAATGATCCTGTATCAGTTTGTGTCTTTCATCAATTATTGCATTTAACAAAAGCAGTACTTGTATATTGAGAACCTCCCTTAAAAGTAATTCTGTTAATGTGGAAAAATTTAATGAATATCTTTGTGATCCAATTGTGTTAGGGGATTAAAAAAAAAAGAAACAGTTTGTCCTCTTTCTTAAACTTATGTGAGTCAAGAATGATCCTTCCCCCCTAACATTTACTTTAAATGCATATCTAGGACACTTGTAAAAGTGATAAACTGACAAGCAAGTCAAAATCCTAAGAAATGTTTGACATTCTTACAGATAAACTTGGGCTTTTTGGTTGCATCCTGAAATCTCCAGCACCAAGAAGCAGACATGATGGCATCTATCCTGACATTAAATTGTAATGAATGTCTCAAGTCATTTCAAGATTAAAAGCTAAAACTTACTAAAGAAGGTCTTTTCAACGCAAATGAAGACGTTCAGTCAGAACATGAAATACTGATGTTCTGATAGGAATACTATTATTTCCATTGTGGACAGTGTTTCTTTCACAAACCCTTAAGATCTACAGTTCTAGTATCATCTAAATGTAGACAATTCCTAAGCATGAACTAGGTATATTTATCTCATTTTTTGTCAATAGAGTTTATACAAAAGTGAGCATGATTCCAAAAGCAAATTATTTTTTTCCTTTCTTCCTTATTTTTCATTAAAGTAAAAGTCTGGTCCCCCCAAATATTGCTTTTTCTTTTAAGTAGATACACAGACAATTTAACATGTAAAGAAGAATAATTACCCACCTGTCAGTCACAAATATTTGCATAGCTAAAATGACTACAGTACACAAGTTGTATTTTAGTGCCCAAAGAAGTTCTAATGACTTCAATATAAAAACCCTGACCACCAGAATACTGAAGGTCACAGACAGCTTCTTCACTAAGCAAGGTTTAGGTGATAATTTTCCCACAAGTTCTTTTAATTTTAGCATTTGAAAGGAGTCAAAGCACATTCCAGCAGTCTCATTAATAAGAGTTTATCTAACTCCTCAATTCCTAATTTGTCTCAATGATAAAAAAAATAAGACTTATGGTGTTCTAAATATTTTTTAAATGCTTTTGTATAGTTACAAAACACCAATAATGAATAAGGTTTTTTCTACAAACACTCTCTATCATCTACCTATCCCTCTGTCATCTGTCTGTCTGCCTGTCATTTACACATTTACAATTTTTTCCCAATTGACATCACTGGAAAATTACTGAAAAGTTGCAAGATTTTAATTTGGAGAATTTTAAAATAAATCAATTTGAAATATATGATTCTTCCTCACAAAATATGGCAACAGAATTTGAGTCTAGAAGTCAAGCATCTTTTTGAGGGCTACATTCATCTGGATGCACTAGTGCTTACTCTTTAACTAAATTAATTCATTTTTTGAATTATAATTAAAAGTTCTGTCAAACCCTTGCAAGCCTAACATTACACGTTCCCAAATGTATTGCTCTTCTCTCCACACCATCTGCACCTGTGTCTATGGTGCATTGCTCAAGGAAAATGGAGGTGTATTGGGTAAAAGCCTGAAAAGACAGAAAAAAGCTCAACTTGGAGCAATTTGGCATAGCTGCATACAGCTGGGAAGAGATAGTAGCAGATGGATTATGTTGACTTTCTGAAGTTAGAAATGAGAAGGCTTATATCTAACAAAAAAAATCTGCATAGACTCTAAGGAAAAGAGATTTCAGACTTTGCAAATGAAAACCAGAAAATAATAAGGTGAGATTTTTAAAACGACACAAGGACAATTGTAAAATTGGCAAGAGTTGTTCCGATATAATTTCACATACAGCTTCATTTTTGGTAATATACAGAAGGTAGTAATAAGTCAGATTAAGAGGTATTTTAAACTTACAAAGAATACCTTACAAATGAGTTTTCTCAGTCATGTATAGACTTTTGCAATTATACTACTAGAATTGAATATTCAATCAAGCAGTGAATAAAAATTCAGGAGCTGGAGTATGTCTAGATTTATGTTTAGTCTTCCATTTTTGTACTAAGTTATAGTGTTCCAGGAATATAAAAATATTAAAAGATTCTTCATTCGTGGCAGTTAGGAGAATAAGGAACATTTAATGATGACTTGTTAAAGAGCTTCTTAGATTTCTTAAATACCCTTTCCTGATAATGACTTGACCCATAACACAAAATATTAGTTAAGCTAGAAAATGTTATATCTTCCTGGAAAAGATTATTTGGCTATAAATTGTAATAAGATATTTATTCCCAAAGTGCTATGAAGAATTAAACTAAATATTTCTTTGCTGCATTCAGGGTCTGCATTCAGACCAACTACTGCAGATTGAAATCTATATAGCTAAACAATGCTGTTGTTTATTTAAAACAGTGATGAGCTGAAATTGTGTTTTAAATGCTTTCAAGAGATACAATATTTAAAGGTTCAGATAGTCCTACAGCATTACCTGATTTCAGACGCGGTGTGGGTTTTAAACATACTCTAATTCTTCCTAATTGGGTGTTTGTTTGACTTTGTGTGGGCTCCAAATGTCTCTGAGAGGAGCAAAATGGCAAAGGTCAGTTGCTAAGTGGCTCCTGCACTTACCATTTCCCCACTTATGTCATTTTGGTGTTTTTGGTTTATTACAGTGACTTGAAAATCTATATAAATGAGTTTTTCTCTTTAACTGTCCTAACATTTCTATGGCAAGATAACTTTTTTTTGTATATCTAGAGTGAAATGCAGAGCTTATATGACTGCTTGTGTAATAAAAAATGTCAAAATACACATTTCTCAAATTAGTTTCATGTTCCACAACTGCCCATCTCTGTTTAATGGTCATTTGGCTGTCTGGAATCAGTATCTCAGCACATTTGAAACTCTTTAGTCCTGGTAAAATTGCTCTGCTGTTCTTCCTCAAATGGTTCAAGTGCGGCAATCATTGTCAAAGTGATCTTGAGTTTCTGAAATAGAAGAAAAATAGGCAAAAGTTATACTTTTTGAACAGTTACAGAAAAATAAAACACATTTAGGAATGACAAACATGGTTTTTCCATGATAAAAGCATGAAAACTTTACCAAGTCCCTTACAGAATTCTTATTTCAATTTAGGTAAGAATCAGGGAAGCAATTTTTTAGGTGTAAATTTGCATTTGTTTTCAAGTATGGATAAAAATGGAAGGTGCTAGATGAAAACAGAATAGGTAAACATTTCCAAGGTTGAATGAATATTGAAATGAGTTTTCTCCTAAATATATTTTCCAAATTAGGATAGTCTTTATTTTATTACATCATTATATGAACTCATTAAGATATATTTTAATGAAAGGCAGAGATTCGTTGTAAGATTTCTTAAATTTATTTCTATCTTATATAGACTGTATTTCTTTTTTCTAACCAGTTGAGTTACATGAAAATTAGATTAGAATTTAGATGTCTTATATTATAAAAGACAATATTAGAAGGAAAAAGAATTGCATATTAAACCCAGAAAGATCAAGTAGAACCTGGAGGAGGATGTGTATAAACGAGTAAAAGAAACAAAACTGGGCAATTAAACATTAGCACAGAGATGGAAATTAAAGAATATCAAAGTTGTATTTATCAAGTTGAAAACTTTGTTGAATTTTCCATGGAATTAAACTAGACTGCAGAAAGTGTAGAAATCTCCTTTTGTTCATTTGCAAATGCTGACATGATGACTACAACCCCCAGGGACTTTCGAAATGAGTTTTGAGGCTAAACTGAAAAAGGTCAGTGATTTACCTTTTTCACAGGGAAATTAGGAAGAATTATTGTATCAGGCCAACAGAAAACGTGTTAATATCACTACCTTCTAGATTTACCCTTCTACTTTTTCTTTCCCAGTGTTCTATTTTTTCCATCACAACTATAGTTTAGATTTTTCTAATTACAGTACAACATATTGTTGGTATTACTGTACATTTATATTTATATATTAACCTATATAATGACAATTAAACTGATGGACTGCATAAAAGCTGAACTAGATGCAGATTCAGGTATACCTCTGAAAATGTCCTTTAAAAATAAAATTTAAGAAATAACTTACAATTTAAAGAAGTACTATTTCTTTATATTTAATGACAAAGATGCTAATACTATAATGTTATTTATGTATATAAATATATATATTTAAGCCGGGCGTGGTGGCTCACGCCTGTAATCCCAGCACTCAGGAGGCTGAAACAGGCGGATCGTTGCGAGTTCGAGACCAGCCTAGGCTGCAAAGTGAGCTCAAGGCCAGCCTGAATGACATAGTGAGACCCTGTTTCAAACACACCTGGGCTGGAGATCTAGCTCAGTGGCCTAAGTGCCTGCCTGGCAAGTGCAAGGTCGTGAGTTCAATCCCTGGTGCCACAAAATAAGTAAATAAATAAATATGTATATTTATATGTTTATGAATGTGCCATGGATTTTATATACACATATATTTCATGTGTAAATAATTTCTGAGAGTCAAATTTTTCTCCATTTTGCTTTTTCATAAGTAATTGTTGGGTCCTCCTCTGTGTATTTTTATTGCTCTTGCAATTGATGTTTGAAATATTGATATTAGCCTTTGAATATAATTAATGTCCTTTACAGACATTCTACCTTTGTAATTCAAGTTACTTGCTACTAAGGAATCTCAGGAGTGATTCTAAATCCTAGGCTTTACTTAAATAGTAACAACTTTGTTACTATTCATTTTAAAACCTAAAGGTCGATTTGTTCTTGATGATATTATGAACTACTTTGCACTTGCAATTACTAAGGAATATTGCCATATTAGGCATAATAGAAATGTAAGAATATCCAGTATTTTCATATTAAAAATAAATTGAGCATCTTTTATTTGTTCAAATTTGCCTAATGTACACTGACAAAACCTATGTACCAAAAACCAGAAGTGATGGTTCAAAACATGTGATTTACTTAACATAAACCGAAATAAAATTACATGCATTTATCAAATAGCTTTCAAATGTAGATCTATGTGTCATGCTGGAAATCAAATGGACAATGTATTAGACCTACTTAATTTTTCTTTAAATGGGAACAAGTTATATATAGCAGTAGCAATTCTTGGTAGTCTGTAACCTCGAATCTTAAGAAAATACTGTATTGAAAACAGAAACTGTCATCTCCTTCTGAAGCTATTCTGCACTTTAAGGCTATGCATTTTAAACATTTATTGCTCAAAACTTCTCTCCCTCTACTTTCTGCCCTATTTTCCTTCTCCCTTGATTCTCTTTCAATTTTATGTTAACTTTTCTATCTCATTTCCAAAGGGTTAGACTTTTTCCCTCTTCTGTGCTTGCTTCTTTCTGCTTATTCTGCTCAACAAGCTTTCATTTTTGTACCAATAATATATTTTCAGCTTTTGATTTGCACTAACTCTGAGTTTTTTCTGAATCTTGTTATGTGATTTCCCATGAGATTTTAACAAACCTTAAAATTTCCCGTTCATTCCCCAACCCCCCACTGTTTGTGGGTCTTTATATTCATGGGTTTTGTTTTCTAGTTTCTAGTAATAGTGTTTTGTCACCTGTTATTATATTTTTCTCCTCAAACTTTTGTCAACAGTTTGAGTTGGTTAAATTTACTTGTATGCTAATAATAAATCTGATGGCAAAATGCTTTATTGTCAAACAAATTTCTATTGTATTTTGGTGCGAACTTTTAAGACTCATTTTAACTGAGTTTTAAATTGGCAGTTGAAATAGTTTCTGTATTAACCTCTGGAAAACAAACTGTTTCTATTTAACATGTATTTTTAAATAAGAGTAATATAATAACTAAAATAGTAGAACATAATATACTAATATCAATACTAACATTGTATTCTAGTCATAATTATAAATGATCTGATTGACACAATTTTCATTATTGCTAGTGGTTGTTTACTTTTGGTTCAAGTCCTGAATATAAAGAAATTCAAAGTAGATGAATAAAGTCATTCTCTAGACTGCAGAACATTACACAGAGAGGAAGATCTTTTCCTTTGGGGATATATTAGGCACAGTCTAAACACAGCAGTGGCACACAATACACCTTACATTTATTATAAAGCCGGCTTGCTTGGACCATGAACAACAGCAATATGAATATTTTTGTTGTAAAGTGCTTACATCCCTTCTTCTAAAAATCCAGGTTTTCTCAAAACATTCATTTTTATAAACATTATTTATGTCCAAATATTTGGCATAATTCTTTTCTGATACCCTAATTAAGATACTAGTTTCTGAGAGCAGTGCAAGGAAAGGTAATTAATCAGGAATCACTCATTTTATTTTATTTGTTATTTAGTTATTTAGGACTCTTTACTCCAAAATAGTAAGGTGAACTATTCATTTAGTTACCAAAATATGCATATATATATATATTTCCCCCCCCCGTGGGATCATTTGTGTACAGAGCTATTTGTCTGCAACAGATCTTTGTTTCTAACATAAAGTAAAACGTTAGTTTATTGCTGCCTAATATTTGCTAGTACAGTGATATAATCTGCCTAGTTACCTGACCCATTGATAGAAGCCAAGCAAATTCAAATTAATGGTAAATATTAAAGAATGCATTTTATTCCTTTTCACGTACAAATAACACACACAAGTATATCATTCTTACTTTTTAAAATAAAATTTAAAAATTATAGTTCTAGGAATATTTATAAAGTGCTGGTTAGTGACACCACACTTGCAAAATGAAACATTTTTTTCATAAATTATTTGCATTTATTAAAATATTTAGTTACCTGTCATGCTAAATATTGCCACTTGTTATGCTAAATACAGTTGTTTGTTTGTTTTTAGCACAAGCAACATTTAATTTCTAATGGATGGACTGGTGTAGGAAAATGTAAGCAGCATTGCAATGTTTGTTTTAACAGCAGGCACCAAAATATATAACCAAATTTTGATAGTAACATCACATATCCAGCTACCAAAATGACATATGGCAAAATTAAATGACTTTTGAAAATGCACATGAGAGTACGTGTGGGAAGCTATCATCACTAGTAAAAGAACATACAGGAAGTGGAACACCAATAAAGGAAAAATATGACCTAATCCTCTAATGCTTGCTAAGCTCTAGCCCAAAAGATTGTGTAATATCTCAGCATCAAGGAAAACTGAATAATAGATAATGGAGGAAAATAAAAATCAGAACATGTTATCTCATAATGCAAATGCAATTTAAACTCCAACTCAGTCCTATTTTCAGAAGCTTTTCAATAGTGATAAGTCTGATGAACTAATGCTTACCTCATTAACTAAGCATGAAAACTCAAGAGAACAGTTGAAATGATTAAATGAGTATGAGCTTCTATGTCTAGAAAACTTATCCTTTGTTATTAACCCCAGAGGTAAGGGAACAGTCTTTATTAATCTAATCAAGTTCAAGAGGCAATTCTTTCTCTGATATAATATCCTGAATCAAATCTTAAAGTCTTAATGAATGTATTCAATAAGGTTCCAAATATTCTCTTTCTAAGAGAATAGACTGTCATAAATATTTTAGAGTACATTCAACATACTAATGACATTTTAAAGTGCTCAAAAGCATTTTCCAATACCTGCAAGTTCCAAATTATATAACTATAACCTATAAATTATATAACTATTTCCTTTAAACAAAAATCACTTTCACATAATTATAACTGATATAAGTCAATTATCAGGCATTCCTATGAAATAATATGATCAAATCTGGGAAGAGTAGATATGGTTAAATTTTCTTGCTTTCTAAAATTTAACTTTGACTATGAACTTTGTAATAAAAAGATTCAGGTTGCTAGTGAAATGTGATAATTCTGGATTAATACTGCTAGTGAAATCATTCAGAAAATGTGAACCATAGTTTATACTAAAGTGTTTAATGCTTGTATCATTAATAATTGCAGTTGGGAAATAGCTCAGCATTTTAAGAGCAAGAGAGGTACCATTTAATGTACAAACAATACTTTTAGATAAAGGCAATCAAACTTTTAGACAATATCGATCAAAATACAAATGTAGGAAGGAAATCATCTAACTATGATTCTCTGTGTATTACAACAATAATTGAATTTGAAATTTCCACATGCAATTTTTAATTCATAGTACATAGAAGTAAGGTGCACAATATATCCTCAAGTGATACATGGTCTTTTTTGCCTCTCATAATACAGACAACTTCATTTGAATTATAAAAAAGAATTGCAAGAAAAATAGATTAATCTGTGCTATAAACCAACATCTTTTACATTGTAGATTGTCGAAAAAGTAATCACAGGGGACATAACAATTTGCAAACAACTTTCATACAGGTCAGGCATGCTTAATTTTGCAAAAGGAGTGTTCAAAACTATTATACTTTGAAAATGACATAACCTCTACCTGAGGAAAGTTCAATAACATTTGAATTTAGAAAATTCTTTATTTCTGTCATCAGTGTAACTGCTGCTCAAGCCTTAATTTTATCGACATTTGACTAGCAGGCATTTTTGTCTTATATCAAAACTATTATAACATTTTGTTGCTCATTTTTAGGAAAAAATCAACTTGAGCTATGGATTCAATTATGCTAGTTGCCAATACAATGTGTTAAAATCAATACTATTCTCTTTCTTAGGTTAACAGGAGATTTAGAGATGAGTAATCTACACTCTCTTCCCTGTGTACATTGGAGTAAGTGTAAGTTACAAGCACAAATTAATCCAAGAGATCCAAATAGGAGCAAAATACATTAGATTCTATCATCCAAGGTCTATTTTTAAAAAATTGATATTACATGTAGCTCCAAATATATCTATCATCCTGGCTAAGGTACACAGATCAGTCAGTATTAACGGTATTTGGTTGATGATAACGGTTAATAATAATGTAGAACCAAAGCAGAACTCATGCAAATGTGGAATTTTCTCCATGTATGGATTGACGTAGTGTGTCCATCACAGTACAGAGACATGCCAAACTTCAAAACTTTCAGATGCATAAGGGAGTTAAAGTTGATATCCTCTAGAATTAGAAATGCAAAGAATGGTCATGTTCATCAAAATTTACTCATAAAAGCTACATAAAGATAAATGTAATAATCCATGACCCAAGAAAGACTATAAAAA
Organism: Cuniculus paca; assembly: GCA_004365215.1. NCBI lineage: Eukaryota > Metazoa > Chordata > Mammalia > Rodentia > Cuniculidae > Cuniculus > Cuniculus paca. The sequence continues at coordinate 194,261 of RJWT010000002.1, forward strand.
TTTATTATAAGGTGATGAAACACAAGACTGTGAATAACCAAGCAAGGCAAGGTAAGAAGCCCACAAGGGTAAATGGTAAAAATGTCATACACAGGACCGCATTGAGTCACTCTCATGTTAGCATCTTTTCCCATTTTATTTACTAGAATAAAAAGATAAACTAGTCCAGCCGTTTCCAATACTTTTTAAATGCAGTTTGTTAGTTACTATATAAAATTTTAATAGTAACAAACATTTGTTGAAAATGGTGTGCATTTTTCATTGTTGATAGTAGACATTTTCTAAAAGTAAAAGAATTAACAAAATCTTTCAATACCAAGTATTATCATTCCGTTGTCAAGGAGGGAGCAATGGTGCTTATTATAAGAAATGCTGCAATGTCTGCACAATAAATTGTGACCTAAATAAAAAGAATGAGGTTAATTTTTAGAATTTGTGCCCACACTCCTCAACAACTTTCATACAACTCCCTCCATTATTCATAATCATCCAGCATTTACTTTCTATAATCATTGTTGTAATAATTTTAGAGAAGTTCAAATATTCCATAAAATACCAAAGGATTAACAGGAAAGAAATATTTTAATACGGGGTCAAGGATAATTTTTCCGTGTGCTGGAAATTACTGGTTGATAATATTTGGATCAAGACTGTCACCCTAAGCCTGATAAACTCAGCTTTCGAAAGGCAACTAGAACTTGGAAGCATGATACCCATCAGTCGCTGGATTCTAACACTGGTGAGTCCAGTGACTGAGTATGCTCTTGGAAAGTGGGACATGTTTGGAAAAGGAGAGACCCTAGGGCATAAGTGGTAGGGTATATTTTCTACCTAGCTCCTCCCTTTTTTCCCCTGTTTTCTCACCAAGGTTATGTGACCACCTTTTCTTCCACCATAGCATTATGGTTGATGACATTGTCACTGTAGCAGAGTTCATAGGCTTGCAGGCAGTCCGTGGTGATGTGAAACTGGTGGAGGAAACTCAGGACTTGTCATAGTTTCTGCCTTGGCGTCAGCCACCCATGCACGATAACTGTGAGTCAACATGCGCCTTTCCTCCTTTAAATTGTGCTAGTTGTTACATCTCAGTCAGGACAAAACTGCTAAGACACTGACTTTTATGAATTTTTCAACCTTTGACTGTTTCTCAAAATAGGACCCAAAACTTTGATTTTGTAGGACTTCTAACATTCCAACTAATGATTAACACAAATTTGGGAAGCAAGATTTTTCTAGGCTGACTTATTTGTTTTTGTCTTGTTTTGTTTGATTTTCATGTTTGGATGGACAGATGTTTGTTTATTTGTAATGAAAATCAGTAGGACTCCTGTTATTCCTCTGACATTATTCACAGGATCTGAGCCTAGAATTAATGTCAGCACTGTTAGACCTTAGAAGGGATGAAAGTTAAGTTTTAGTATGAGTTTTAAGTAAAATGAAATTTGACTCGTGGCCCTAGGGTATTCCAGTTTCTCAAGTATAGAAACCAATTGAATTTTCAGATTCTGCACGAGCTAACTCTTTAAAGTAGGATAGAATACTCATGTGTCTGATTTTTTTTTTTAATTTTTAAAGATTTTTATTTTAAAGAGAATAAACCAAGCAAAACAAAACAGAATAAAGCCAATCAAAACAAACCAGTGTAAGTGACACAGGACTTCAAAACAATACAAAATCAACAATGGTTACCATAATGCCTCCCGCCATCCTCAAAACAGCCACAGACACCCTCAGATCATGTGTCTGATTTTTATGATGTGTTTTCAGGAAGCATACATGTTGACAGCAGGAGAGCAACACTGTTTGTGATATGCACTAAATTGTGTTCTCGATTGCTATGCCCAGGGTCCAAAAGGTAGATGTCATGGAATAATCAGCAACTATTTGGAAGACTGCAAGGAAAGCAATTTTGTCAAGAAATAGCATGAAGAGAGATACACAGACAGAGACAGACAGAGACAGAGACAGAGACAGAGACAGAGACAGAGGCAGAGACAAACAAACAGAGAGACAAACAGGTAGAGAATAAATCTGGTATGAAAAATCAGCATCATGTTCAGTTAGAAGGTTTTCTGAATAAGAGAGCCGGTTTCCTGGTTTAGGTGAATAGTAATTAGAGGTAATGTAAAGATATATTTCTATGAAAAAAGTGGCTCACAAATTTAAGGCATATACAGAGACTTTTGTTAAAGTAATGATCCTGGTTCTAGAGGTCAGAGCACACCTAAGACTGTATATCCTTCAAGACCTCCAACATGATAATACTTGGAGGTGTGAAATGTCCTTGTGTTTTCTTTGAAAAAGGTGAGAGATACCCTTGGCAGTCAAGTACTGATAGGATCCTGACACCATGAACACTTGAATATATATTACATTACTCACAATTTCACAAATGACTTGTGAGCATATTAAAGGGAATGAATCATGTAGAAATTAATGTTTTTTAATGTTTAAGAATATCTACTTGATTCAATGAAATTTTCAAATATATACTTCTTTAATTAATTAACTGATTAATGTGTACCTTATTTAAAGAAAAATGTATTTGCTCATGGGCAAATTGAATTAAATTGTAAGTGCAATAATAAAGCACAGTGAAAAAAAAATAAAGCACAGTGCAGTTTTAAACAATTGCAACATTCTCAATATTTTGAATTAATGTTATGCCACTTTCTGTGATTTGGCTTCATTTT